>MU090038.1:4958-44607 GCA_014858505.1 Corymbia citriodora subsp. variegata
TCTGGGCAGCCGGAATCACCGGTCCGGCGTGCTGTTGGGGCCGTTCCGCTTGCGATCCGCCAGGACAGGGCAGCGACGTTCCCGGGGCGGCTGGCGTGCCGCCGGTAGGTGACCCGCGTCGAAATTTACAACATAGACAACCTTTTTGCTCGGTTTAGGGCCTCTCAGGGCTGGGCGAGTGGGGCTCGGCCTCCGGATGTCCGTACGGGCCTATCCGGCTGCCCGCTGTTTGAGATTTTCGACCTGAAACTGGACCCAAACCGCAAAATCCTCGCCAAATGCCGCGAAAGGGTCAAGCCGGCGAGTTCTCGAGGCATTTTGGGACCATTCTGGGGTGGTCTTTTGCCCTGTTTCCCACTTCTGGGCAGCCCGAATCACCGGTCCGGCATGCTGTTGGGGCCGTTCCGCTTGCGATCCGCCAGGACAGGGCAGCGACGTTCCCGGGGCGGCTGGCGTGCCGCCGGTAGGTGACCCGCGTCGAAATTTACAACATAGACAACCTTTCTGCTCGGTTTAGGGCCTCTCAGGGCTGGGTGAGTGGGGCTCGGCCTCCGGATGTCCGTACGGGCCTATCCGGCTGCCCGCTGTTCGAGATTTTCGACCGGAAACTGGTCCCAAACCGCAAAATCCCCGCCAAATGCCGCGAACGGGTCAAGCCGGCGAGTTCTCGAGGCTTTTTGGGACCATTCTCGGGTGGTCTTTTGCCTTGTTTCCCACTTCTGGGCAGCCGGAATCACCGGTCCGGCGTGCTGTTGGGGCCGTTTCGCTTGGGATCCACCAGGACAGGGCAGCGACGTTCCCGGGGCGGCTGGCGTGCCTCCGGTAGGTGACCCGCGTCGAAATTTACAACATAGACAACCTTTTTGCTCGGTTTAGGGCCTCTCAGGGCTGGGCGAGTGGGGCTCGGCCTCCGGATGTCCGTACGGGACTATCCGGCTGCCCGCTGTTCGAGATTTTCGACCGGAAACTGGATCCAAACCGCAAAATCCCCGCCAAATGCCGCGAACGGGTCAAGCCGGCGAGTTCTCGAGGCATTTTGGGACCATTCTGGGGTGGTCTTTTGGCCTGTTTCCCAGTTCTGGGCAGCCGGAATCACCGGTCCGGCGTGCTGTTGGGGCCGTTCCGCTTGGGATCCGGCAGGACAGGGCAGCGACGTTCCCGGGGCGGCTGGCGTGCCGCCGGTAGGTGACCCGCGTCGAAATTTACAACATAGACAACCTTTTTGCTCGGTTTAGGGCCTCTCAGGGCTGGGCGAGTGGGGCTCGGCCTCCGGATGTCCGTACGGGCCTATCCGGCTGCCCGCTGTTCGAGATTTTCGATCGGAAACAGGACCCAAACCGCAAAATCCCCGCCAAATGCCGCGAAAGGGTCAAGCCGGCGAGTTCTCGAGGCATTTTGGGACCATTCTGGGGTGGTCTTTTGGCCTGTTTCCCACTTCTGGGCAGCCCGAATCACCGGTCCGGCATGCTGTTGGGGCCGTTCCGCTTGCGATCCGCCAGGACAGGGCAGCGACGTTCCCGGGGCGGCTGGCGTGCCGCCGGTAGGTGACCCGCGTCGAAATTTACAACATAGACAACCTTTTTGCTCGGTTTAGGGCCTCTCAGGGCTGGGCGAGTGGGGCTCGGCCTCCGGATGTCCGTACGGGCCTATCCGGCTGCCCGCTGTTCGAGATTTTCGACCGAAAACTGGACCCAAACCGCAAAATCCCCGCCAAACGCCGCGAACGAGTCAAGCCGGCGAGTTCTCCAGGCATTTTGGGACCATTCTGGGGTGGTCTTTTGCCCTGTTTCCCACTTCTGGGCAGCCGGAATCACCGGTCCGGCGTGCTGTTGGGGCCGTTCCGCTTGGGATCCGGCAGGACAGGGCAGCGACGTTCCCGGGGCGGCTGGCGTGCCTCCGGTAGGTGACCCGCGTCGAAATTTACAACATAGACAACCTTTTTGCTCGGTTTAGGGCCTCTCAGGGCTGGGCGAGTGGGGCTCGGCCTCCGGATGTCCGTACGGGCCTATCCGGCTGCCCGCTGTTCGAGATTTTCGACCGTCAACTGGACCCAAACCGCAAAATCCCCGCCAAACGCCGCGAACGGGTCAAGCCGGCGATTTCTCGAGGCATTTTGGGACCATTCTGGGGTGGTCTTTTGCCCTGTTTCCCACTTCTGGGCAGCCGGAATCACCGGTCCGGCGTGCTGTTGGGGCCGTTCCGCTTGCGATCCGCCAGGACGGGGCAGCGACGTTCCCGGGGCGGCTGGCGTGCCGCCGGTAGGTGACCCGCGTCGAAATTTACAACATAGACAACCTTTTTGCTCGGTTTAGGGCCTCTCAGGGCTGGGCGAGTGGGGCTCGGCCTCCGGATGTCCGTACGGGCCTATCCGGCTGCCCGCTGTTCGAGATTTTCGACCGGAGACTGGACCCAAATCGTAAAATCCCCGCCAAATGCCGCGAACGGGTCAAGCCGGCGAGTTCTCGAGGCATTTTGGGGCCATTCTGGGGTGGTCTTTTGGCCTGTTTCCCACTTCTGGGCAGCCGGAATCACCGGTCCAGCGTGCTGTTCGGGCCGTTCCACTTGCGATCCGCCAGGACGGCGTAGCGACGTTCCCGGTGCGGCTGGCGTACCGCCGGTAGGTGACGCGCATCGATATTTACAACATAGACAACCTTTTTGCTCGGTTTAGGGCCTCTCAGGGCTGGGCGAGTGGGGCTCGGCCTCCGGATGTCCGTACGGGCCTATCCGGCTGCCCGCTGTTTGAGATTTTCGACCGGAAACTGGACCCAAACCGCAAAATCCCCGCCAAATGCCGCGAACGGGTCAAGCCGGCGAGTTCTCGAGGCATTTTGGGACCATTCTGGGGTGGTCTTTTGGCCTGTTTCCCACTTCTGGGCAGCCGGAATCACCAGACCGGCGTGCTGTTGGGGCCGTTCCGCTTGCGATCCGCCAGGACAGGGCAGCGACGTTCCCGGGGCGGCTGGCGTGCCGCCGGTAGGTGACCCGCGTCGAAATTTACAACATAGACAACCTTTTTGCTCGGTTTAGGGCCTCTCAGGGCTGGGCGAGTGGGGCTCGGCCTCCGGATGTCCATACGGGCCTATCCGGCTGCCCGCTGTTCGAGATTTTCGATCGGAAACAGGACCCAAACCGCAAAATCCCCGCCAAATGCCGCGAAAGGGTCAAGCCGGCGAGTTCTCGAGGCATTTTGGGACCATTCTGGGGTGGTCTTTTGCCCTGTTTCCCACTTCTGGGCAGCCCGAATCACCGGTCCGGCATGCTGTTGGGGCCGTTCCGCTTGCGATCCGCCAGGACAGGGCAGCGACGTTCCCGGGGCGGCTGGCGTGCCGCCGGTAGGTGACCCGCGTCGAAATTTACAACATAGACAACCTTTTTGCTCGGTTTAGGGCCTCTCAGGGCTGGGCGAGTGGGGCTCGGCCTCCGGATGTCCGTACGGGCCTATCCGGCTGCCCGCTGTTCGAGATTTTCGACCGGAAACTGGACCCAAACCGTAAAATCCCCGCCAAATGCCGCGAACGGGTCAAGCCGGCGAGTTCTCGAGGCATTTTGGGACTATTCTGGGGTGGTCTTTTGGCCTGTTTCCCACTTCTGGGCAGCCGGAATCACCGGTCCGGCGTGCAGTTGGGGCCGTTCCGCTTGCGATCCGCCAGGACAGGGCAGCGACGTTCCCGGGGCGGCTGGCGTGCCGCCCGTAGGTGACCCGCGTCGAAATTTACAACATAGACAACCTTTTTGCTCGATTTAGGGCCTCTCAGGGCTGGGCGAGTGGGGCTCGGCCTCCGGATGTCCGTACGGGCCTATCCAGCTGCCCGCTCTTCGAGATTTTCGACCGGAAACTGGACCGAAACCGCAAAATCCCCGCCAAACGCCGCGAACGGGTCAAGCCGGCGAGTTCTCGAGGCATTTTGGGACCATTATGGGGTGGTCTTTTGCCCTGTTTCCCACTTCTGGGCAGCCGGAATCACCGGTCCGGCGTGCTGTTGGGGCCGTTCCGCTTGCGATCAGCCAGGACAGGGCAGCGACGTTCCCGGGGCGGCTGGCGTGCCGCCGGTAGGTGACCCGCGTCGAAATTTACAACATAGACAACCTTTTTGCTCGGTTTAGGGCCTCTCGGGGCTGGGGTGGTGGGGCTCGGCCTCCGGATGTCCGTACGGGCCCATCCGGCTGCCCGCTGTTCGAGATTGCCGACCGGAAACTGGACCCAAACTGCAAAATCCCCGCCCAATTGTGCAGACGGGTCAAGCCGGCGAGTTCTCTAGGCATTTTGGGGCCATTCTGGGGTGGTGTTTTGGCCTGTTTCCGACTTCTGGGAGGCCGAATTCACCGGTCCGGCGCGCTGTTGGGGCCGTTCCGCTTTCGATCCGGCGAAACAGGGCAGCGGCGTTCCCGGGGCGGCTGGCGCGCCGCCGGTGGGTGACCCGCGTCGAAATTTACAACATAGCCAACTTTTTTGCTCGGTTTAGAGCCTCTCGGGGCTGGGGAGGTGGGGCTCGGCCTCCGGATGTCCGTACGGGCCCATCCGGCTGCCCGCTGTTCGAGATTGCCGATCGGAAACTGGGCCCAAACTGCAAAAGCCCCCCCGAATGGTGCGGACGGGTCAAGCCTGCGAGTTCTCTAGGCATTTTGGTGCCATTCTGGGGTGGTGTTTTGGCCTGTTTCCGACTTCTGGGCAGCCGAATTCACCGGTCCGGCGCGCTGTTGGGGCCGTTCCGCTTTCGATCCGGCGGAACAGGGCAGCGGCGTTCCCGGGGCGGCTGGTGCGCCGCCGGTGGGTGACCCGCGTCGAAATTTACAACATAGACAAATTTTTTGCTCGGTTTAGGGCCTCTCGGGGCTGGGGAGGTGGGGCTCGGCCACCGGATGTCCGTACGGGCCCATCCGGCTGCCCGCTGTTCGAGATTGCCGGCCAGAAACTGGACCCAAACTGCAAAATCCCCGCCCAATGGTGCGGACGGGTCAAGCCGGCGAGTTCTCTAGGCATTTTGGGGCCATTCTGGGGTGGTGTTTTGGCCTGTTTCCGACTTCTGGGCAGCCGAAGTCTCCGGTCCGGCGCGCTATTGGGGCCGTTCCGCTTTCGATCCGGCGGAACAGGGCAGCGGCGTTCCCGGGGCGGCTGGCGCGCCGCCGGTGGGTGACCCGCGTCGAAATTTACAACATAGACAACTTTTATGCTCGGTTTAGGGCCTCTCGGGGCTGGGGAGGTGGGGCTCGGCTTCCGGATGTCCGAACGGGCCCATCCGGCTGCCCGCAGTTCGAGATTTCCGGCCATAAACTGGACCCAAACTGCAAAATCCCCGCCGAATGGTGCGGACGGGTCAAGCCGGCATGTTCTCTAGGCATTTTGGGGCCATTCTGGGGTGGTATTTTGGCCTGTTTAGGACTTCTGGGCAGCCGAAGTTACCGGTCCGGCGCGCTGTTGGGGCCGTTCCGCTTTTGATCCGACGGAACAGGGCAGCGGCGTTCCCGGGGCGGTTGGAACGCCGCCGGTGGGTGACCCGCTTCGAAATTTACAGCATAGACAACTTTTTTGCTCGGTTTAGGGCCTCTCGGGGCTGGGGAGATGGGGCTCGGCCTCCGGATGTTCGTACGGGCCCATCCGGCTGCCCGCTGTTCGAGATTCCCTGCCAGAAACTGGACCCAAACTACAAAATCCCCGCCGAATGGTGCGGACGGGTCAAGCCGGCGAGTTCTCTAGGCATTTTGGGGCCATTCTAGGGTGGTGTTTTGGCCTGTTTCCGACTTGTCGGCAGCCGAAGTCACCAGTCCGGCGCGCTGTTGGGGCCGTTCCGGTTTCGACCAGGCGGAACAGGGCAGCAGCGTTCCCGGGGCGGCTGGCAAGCCGCCGGTGGGTGACCCCCGTCGAAATTTACAACATAGACAACTTTTTTGCTCGGTTTAGGATCTCTCGGGGCTGGGGAGGTGGGGCTCAGCCTCCGGATGTACGTACGGGCCCATCCGGCTGCCCGCTATTCGAGATTGCAGGCCGGAAACTGGACCCAAGATGCAAAATCCCCGCCCAATGGTGCGGACGGGTCAAGCCGGCGAGTTCTCTAGGCATTTTGGGGCCATTCTGGGGTGGTGTTTTGGCCTGTTTCCGACTTCTGGGCAGCCGAAGTCACCGGTCCGGCGAGCTGTTGGGGCCGTTCCGGTTTCGATCCGGCGGAATAGGGCAGCGGCGTTCCCGGGGCGGCTGGCGCGCCGCCGGTGGGTGACACGCATCGAAATTTACAACATAGACAACATTTTTGCTCGGTTTAGGGCCTCTCGGGGCTGGGGAGGTGGGGCTCGGCCTCCGGATGTCCGTACGGGCCCATCCGGCTGCCCGCTATTCGAGATTGCCAACCAGAAACTGGACCCAAACTGCAAAATCCCCGCCGAATGGTGCGGACGGGTCAAGCCGGCGAGTTCTCTAGGCATTTTGGGGCCATTCTGGGGTGGTGTTTCGGCCTGTTTCCGACCTCTGGGCAGCCGAAGTCACCGGTCCGGCGCGCTGTTGGGGCCGTTCCGGTTTCGATCCAGCGGATCAGGGCAGCGGCGTTCCCGGGGCGGCTGGCGCGCAGTCGGTGGGCGACTCGCGTCGAAATTTACTACATAGACAACTTTTTTGTTCGGTTTAGGGCCTCTCGGGGCTGGGGAGGTGGGGCTCGGCCTCCGGATGTCCGTACGGGCCCATCCGGCTGCCCGCTGTTCGAGATTCCTGACCAGAAACTAGACCCAAACTGCAAAATCCCTGCCGAATGGTGCGGACGGGTCAAGCCGGCGAGTTCTCTAGGCATTTTGGGGCCATTCTAGGGTGGTGTTTTGGCCTGTTTCCGACTTCTGGGCAACCGAAGTCACCGGTCAAGCGCGCTGTTGGGGCCGTTCCGGTTTCGACCCGACGGAGCAGGGCAACGGCGTTCCCGGGGAGGCTGGCGTGCCGCCGGTGGGTGACCCGTGTCGAAATTTACAACATAGACAACTTTTTTGCTCGTTTTAGGGCCTCTCGGGGTTGGGGAGGTGGGGCTCGGCCTCCGGATGTCCGTACGGGCCCATCTGGCTACCCGCTGTTCGATATTGCCGACCAGAAACTGGACCCAAACTGCAAAATCCCCGCCGAATGGTGCGGACGGGTCAAGCAGGCGAGTTCTCTAGGCATTTTGGGGCCATTCTGGGGTGGTGTTTTGGCCTGTTTCCGACTTTTGGGTTGCCGAAGTCACCGGTCCGGCGCGCTGTTGGGGCCGTTCCGCTTTCGATCCGGCGGAACAGGTTAGTGGCGTTCCCGGGGCAGCTGGCTCGCCGCCGGTGGGTGACCCGCGTCGAAATTTACAACATAGACAACTTTTTTGCTCGGTTTAGGGCCTCTCGGGGCTGGGGAGGTGGGGCTCGGCTTCCGGATGTCCGTACGGGCCCATTCGGCTGCCCGCTGTTCGAGATTGCCGATCGGAAACTGGACAAAAACTGCAAAATCCCCGCCGAATGGTGCGGACGGGTCAAGCCGGCGAGTTCTCTAGGCATTTTGGGGCCATTCTGGGGTGGTGTTTTGGCCTGTTTCCGACTTTTGGGCTGCCGAAGTCACCGGTCCGGCGCGCTGTTGGGGCCGTTCCGGTTTCGATCCGGCGGAACAGGGCAGCGCCGTTCCCGGGGCGGCTGGAGCGCCGCCGGTGGGTGACCCGCGTCGAAATTTACAACATAGACAACTTTTTTGCTCGGTTTAGGGCCTCTCGGGGCTGGGGAGGTGGGGCTCAGCCTCCGGATGTCCGTACGGGCCCATCCGGCTGCCGCAGTTCGAGATTACCGACCAGAAACTGGACCGAAACTGCAAAATACCCGCCGAATGGTGCGGACGGGTCAAGCCGGCGAGTTCTCTAGGCATTTTGGGGCCATTCTGGGGTGGTGTTTTGGCCTGTTTACGCCTTCTGGGCAGCCGAAGTCAACGGTCCGGCGCGCTGTTGGGGCCGTTCCGCTTTCGATCCGGCGGAACAGGGCAGCGGCGTTCCCGGGGCGGCTGGAGCGCCGCCGGTGGGTGACCCGCGTCGAAATTTACAAAAGAGACAACTTTTTTGCTCGGTTTAGGGCCTCTCGGGGCAAGGGTGGTGAGGCTCGGCCTCTGGATGTCCGTACGGGCCCATCCGGCTGCCCGCTGTTCGAGATGGCCGGCCATAAACTGGACGCAAACTGCAAAATCCCCGAAGAATGGTGCGGACGAGTCAAGCCGGCGAGTTCTCTAGGCATTTTGGGGCCATTCTGGGGTGGTGTTTTGGCCTGTTTCCGACTTCTAGGCAGCCGAAGTCACCGGTCCGGCGCGCTGTTGGGGCCGTTCCGGTTTCGATCCGGAGGAACAGGGCAGCGGCGTTCCCGGGGCGGCTGGCGCACCGCCGGTTGGTGACCCGCGTCGAAATTTACAACATAGACAACTTTTTTGCTCGGTTTAGGGCCTCTCGGGGATGGGGAGGTGGTGCTCGGCCTCCGGATGTCCGTACGGGCCCATCCGGCTGCCCGCTGTTCGAGATTGCCGGCCATAAACTGGACCAAAACTGCAAAATCCCCGCCGAATGGTGCGGACGAGTCAAGCCGGCGAGTTCTCTAGGCATTTTGGGGCCATTCTAGGGTGGTGTTTTGGCCTGTTTCCGACTTCTGGGCAGCCGAAGTCACCGGTCCGGCGAGCTGTTGGGGCCGTTCCGGTGTCGATCCTGCGGAACAGGGCAGCGGCGTTCCCGGGGCGGCTGGCGCGCCGCCGGTGGGTGACCCGCGTCGAAATTTACAACATAGACAACTTTTTTGCTCGGTTTAGGGCCTCTCGGGGCTGGGGAGGTGGGGCTCGGCCTCCGGATGTCCGGACAGGCCCATCCGGCTGCCCGCTATTCGAGATTGCCGATCAGAAACTGGACCCAAACTGCAAAATCCCCGCCCAATGGTCCGGACGGGTCAAGCCGGCGAGTTCTCTAGGCATTTTGGGGCCATTCTGGGGTGGTGTTTCGGTCTGTTTCCGACCTCTGGGCAGCCGAAGTCACCGGTCCGGCGCGCTGTTGGGGCCGTTCCGGTTTCGATCCGGCGGATCAGGGCAGCGGCGTTCCCGGGGCGGCTGGCGCGCAGCCGGTGGGTGACCCGCGTCGAAATTTACTACATAGACAACTTTTTTGTTCGGTTTAGGGCCTCTCGGGGCTGGGGAGGTGGGGCTCGGCCTCCGGATGTCCGTACGGGCCCATCCGGCTGCCCGCTGTTCGAGATTCCTGACCAGAAACTGGACCCAAACTGCAAAATCCCTGCTGAATGGTGCGGACGGGTCAAGCCGGTGAGTTCTCTAGGCATTTTGGGGCCATTCTAGGGTGGTGTTTTGGCCTGTTTCCGACTTCTGGGTAGCCGAAGTCACCGGTCAAGCGCGCTGTTGGGGCCGTTCCGGTTTCGACCCGACGGAGCAGGGCAGCGGCGTTCCCGGGGCGGCTGGCGTGCCGCCGGTGGGTGACCCGCGTCGAAATTTACAACATAGACAACTTTTTTGCTCGTTTTAGGGCGTCTCGGGGTTGGGGAGGTGGGGCTCGGCCTCCGGATTTCCGTACGGGCCCATCCGGCTGCCCGCTGTTCGATATTCCCGACCAGAAACTGGACTCAAACTGCAAAATCCCCGCCGAATGGTGCGGACGGGTCAAGCCGGCGAGTTCTCTAGGCATTTTGGGGCCATTCTGGGGTGCTGTTTTGGCCTGTTTCCGACTTCTGGGCAGCCGAAGTCACCGGTCCGGCGCGCTGTTGGGGCCGTTCCGGTTTCGATCCGGCGGAACAGGGCAGCGGCGTTCCCGGGGCGGCTGGCGTGCCGCCGGTGGGTGACCCGAGTCGAAATTTACATCATAGACAACTTTTTTGCTCGGTTTAGGGCCTCTCGGGGCTGGGGAGGTGGGGCTCGTCCTCCGGATGTCCGCACAGGACCATCCGGCTGCCCGCTGTTCAAGATTGCCGACCAAAAACTGGACCCAAACTGCAAAATCCCCGCCAAATGGTGCGGACGGGTCAAGCCGGCGAGTTCTCTAGGCATTTTGGGGCCATTCTGGGGTGGTGTTTTGGCCTGTTTCCGACTTCTGGGCAACCGAAATCACCGGTCCGGCGTGCTGTTGGGGCTGTTTCGCTTTCAATCCGGCGGAACAGGGCGGCGGCGTTCCCGGGGCGGCTGGCGCGCCGCCGGTTGGCGACCCTCGTCGAAATTTACAACATAGACAACTTTTTTACTCGGTTTAGGGCCTCTCGGGACTGGGGAGGTGGGGCTTGGCCTCCGGATGTTCGTACGGGCCCATCCGGCTGCCCGCTGTTCGAGATTTCCGGCCACAAACCGGACCCAAACTGCAAAATCCCCGCCAAATGGTGCGGACGAGTCAAGCCGGCGAGTTCTCTAGGCATTTTGGGGCCATTCTGGGGTGGTGTTTTGGCCTGTTTCCGACTTCTGGCAGCCGAAATCACCGGTCCAGCGTGCTGTTGGGGCCGTTCCGCTTTCGCTCCGGCGGAACAGGGCAGCGGCGTTCCCGGGGCGGTGGCGCGCCGCCGGTAGGTGACCCGCGTCGAAATTTACAGCGTAGACAACTTTTTTCTTCGGTTTAGGGCCTCCCGGGGCTGGGGAGGGGGGGCTCAGCCTCCGGATGTCCGTACGGGCCCATCCGGCTGCCCGCTGTTCGACATTTCCGACCAGAAACTGGACCCAAACTGCAAAATCCCCGCCAAATGGTGCGAACGGGTCAAGCCGGCGAGTTCTCTAGGCATTTTGGGGCAATTCTGGGGTGGTGTTTTGGCCTGTTTCCGACTTCTGGGCAACCGAAATCACCGGTCCGGCGTGCTTTTGGGGCCGTTCCGCTTTCGATCCGGCAGAACAGGGCGGCGGCGTTCCCGGGGCGGCTGGCGCGCCGCCGGTAGGCGACCTGCGTCGAAATTTACAACATAGACAACTTTTTTGCTCGGTTTAGGGCCTCTCGGGACTGGGGAGGTGGGGCTCGGCCTCCGTATGTTCGTACGGGCCCATCCGGCTGCCCGCTGTTTGAGATTTCCGACCACAAACCGGACCCAAACTGCAAAATCCCCACCAAATGATGCGGACTGGTCAATCCGGCGAGTTCTTTAGGCATTTTGGGGCCATTCTGGGGTGGTATTTTCGCCTGTTTCCGACTTCTGGGCAGCCGAAATGACCGGTCCGGCGTGCTGTTGGGGCCGTTCCGCTTTCGATCCAGCAGAATAGCGCAACGGCGTTCCCGGGGCGGCTGGCGCGCCGCCGGTAGGCGACCCGCCTCGAAATTTACAACATAGACAACTTTTTTGCTCGATTTAGGGCCTCTCGGGGCTGGGGAGGTGGGCCTCGGCCTCCGGATGTCCGTACGAGCCCATCCGGCTGCCCGCTATTTGAGATTTCGTACCAGAAACCGGACCCAAACTGCAAAATCCCCGCCAAATGGTGCGGACGGGTCAAGCCGGCGAGTTCTCTAGGCATTTTGGGGCCATTCTGGGGTGGTGTTTTGGCCTATTTCTGACTTCTGGGCAGCCGAAATCACCGGTCCGGCGTGCTGTTTGGGCTGTTCCGCTTACAATCCAGCAGAACAGGGCGGCAGCGTTCCCGGGGCGGCTGGCGCGCCGCCGGTAAGCGACCCGCGTCTAAATTTACAACATAGACAACTTTTTTGCTCGGTTTAGGGCCTCTCGGGACTGGGGAGGTGGGGCTCGGCCTCCGGATGTTCGTACGGGCCCATCCGGCTGCCCGTTGTTCGAGATTTCCGACCACAAACCGGACCCAAACTGCAAAATCCCCGCCAAATGGTGCGGACGAGTCAAGCCGGCGAGTTCTCTAGGCATTTTGGGGCCATTCTAGGGTGGTGTTTTGGCCTGTTTCCGACTTCTTGGCAGCCGAAATCACCTGTCCGGCGTGCTGTTGGGCCCGTTCCGCTTTCGATCCGGCAGAACAGGGCAGCGGCGTTCCCGGGGCGGTGGCGTGCCGCCGGTAGGTGACCCGCGTCGAAATTTACAACGTAGACAACTTTTTTCTTCGGTTTAGGGCCTCTCGGGGCTGGGGAGGGGGGGCTCGGCCTCCGGATGTCCGTACGGGCCCATCCGGCTGCCCGCTGTTCGAGATTTCCGACCAGAAACTTGACCCAAACTGCAAAATCCCCGCCCAATGGTGCGAACGGGTCAAGCCGGCGATTTCTCTAGGCATTTTGGGGCCATTCTGGGGTGGTGTTTTGGCCTGTTTCCGGCTTCTGGGCAACCGAAATCACCGGTCCGGCGTGCTGTTGGGGCCGTTCCGCTTTCGATTCGGCAGACCAGGGCGGCGGCGTTCCCGGGACGGCTGGCGCGCCGCCGGTAGGCGACCTGCGTCGAAATGTACAACATAGACAACTTTTTTGCTCGGTTTAGGGCCTCTCGGGACTGGGGAGGGGGGGCTCGGCCTCCGTATGTTCGTACGGGCCCATCCGGCTTCCCGCTGTTCGAGATTTCCGACCACAAACCGGGCCCAAACTGCAAAATCCCCGCCAAATGGTGCGGACTGGTCAAGCTGGCGAGTTCTCTAGGCATTTTGGGGCCATTCTGGGGTGGTGTTTTGGCCTGTTTCCGACTTCTGGGCAGCCGAAATCACCGGTCCGGCGTGCTGTTGGGGCCGTTCCGATTTCGATTCGGCAGACCAGGGCGGCGGCGTTCCCAGGGCGGCTGGGGCGCCACCGGTAGGCGACCCGCGTCGAAATTTATAACATAGACAACTTTTTTGCTCGGTTTAGGGCCTCTCGGGGCTGGGGAGGTGGGGCTCGGCCTCCGGATGTCCGTACGGGCCCATCCGGTTGCCCGCTGTTCGAGATTTCCGACCAGAAACCGGACCCAAACTGCAAAATCCTTGCCAAATGGTGCGGACGGGTCAAGCCGGCGAGTTCTCTAAGCATTTTGGGGCCATTCTGGGGTGGTGTTTTGGCCTGTTCCCACTTCTGGGCAGCTGAAATCACCGGTCCGGCGTGCTGTTGGGGCCGTTCCGCTTTCGATCCGGCAGAACAGGGCAGTGGCATTCCCGGGGCGGCTGGCGCGCCGTCGGTAGGCGACCCGCGTCGAAATTGACAACATAGACAACTTTTTTGCTCGGTTTAGGGCCTCTCGGGGTTGGGAGGTGGGGCTCGGCCTCCGGATGTCCGTACGGGCCCGTCCGGCTGCCCGCTGTTCGAGATTTCCGACTAGAAACCGGACCCAAACTGCAAAATCCCTGCCAAATGGTGCGGATGGGTCAAGCCGGCGAGTTCTCTAGGCATTTTGGGGCCATTCTGGGTGGTGTTTTGGCCTGTTTCCACTTCTGGGTAGCTGAAATCACCGGTCCGGCGTGCTGTTGGGGCCGTTCCGCTTTCGATCCGGCAGAACAGAGCAGCGGCGTTCCCGGGGCGGCTGGCGCGCCGTCAGTAGGCGACCCGCGTCGAAATTTACAACATAGACAACTTTTTTGCTCGGTTTAGGGCCTCTCGGGGCTGGGGAGGTGGGGCTCGGCCTCCGGATGTCCGTACGGGCCCATCCGGCTACCCCCTGTTCAAGATTTCAGACTAGAAACCGGACCCAAACTGTAAATTCCCTGCCAAATGGTGCGGACGGGTCAAGCCGGTGAGTTCTCTAGGCAATTTGGGGCCATTCTGGGGTGGTGTTTTGGCCTGTTTCCGACTTCTGGGCAGCCGAAATGATTGGTCCAGCGTGCTGTTGGGGGCGTTCCGCCAGAACAGGGCAACGGCGTTCCCGTGGCGGCTGGCGCGCCGCCGGTAGGCGACCCGCGTCGAAATTTACAACGTAGACAACTTTTTTGCTCGATTTAGGGCCTCTCGGGGCTGGGGAGGGGGGGCTCGGCCTCCGGATGTCCGTACGGGCCCATTCGGCTGCCCGCTGATCGAGATCTCCGACCAGAAACCGGACCCAAACTGCAAAATCCCCGCCAAATGGTGCGAACGGGTCAAGCCGGCGAGTTCTCTAGGTATTTTGGGGCCATTCTGGGGTGGTGTTTTGGCCTGTTTACATCATAGACAACTTTTTTGCTCTGTTTAGGGCCTCTCAGGGTTGGGCGAGTGGGGCTCGGCCTCCGGATGTCCGTACGGGCCTATCCGGCTGCCCGCTGCTCGAGATTTTCGACTGGAAACTGGACCCAAACCGCAAAATCCCCGCCAAATTCCGTGAACGGTTCAAGACGGCAAGTTCTCTAGGCATTTTGGGACCATTCTGGTGTGATCTTTTGGCCTGATTCCGACTTCTTAGCAGCCGAAATCACCGGTCCGGCGTGCTGTTGGGGCCGTTCCTCTTCCGACCTTCCAGAAAATGGCAGTGACATTCCCGGGGCGGCTGGTGTGCCGCCGGTAGGTGACCCGCGTCGAAATTTACAACATAGACAACATTTTTGCTCGATTTAGGGCCTCTCAAGGTTGGGCGAGTGGGGCTCGGCCTCTGGATGCCCGTATGGGCCTCTCCGGCTGCCCGCTGCTCGAGATTTTCAATCGGAAACTGGACCCAAATCGCAAAATCCCCGCCAAATTCCGCGAACGGTTCAAGACGGCGAGTTCTGTAGGCATTTTGGGACCATTCTGGTGTCGTCTTTTGGCCTGTTTCCGACTTCTGGGCAGCCCAAATCACCGGTCCGGCGTGCTGTTGGGCCTGTTCCGCTGCCGATCTGCTAGGACAGGGCAGCGATGTTCCCGGGGCCGCTGGCGTGCTACCGGTTGGTGACCGGCGTCGAAATTTACAACATAGACAATTTTTTTGCTCGGTTTAGGGCCTCTCAAGGCTGGGCGCGTGGGGCTCGGCCTCCGGATGTCCGTACGGGCCTATCCGGCTGCCCGCTGTTCGAAATTTTTGACTGGAAACTGGACCCAAACTGCAACATCCCCGCCAAATGCCGCGAACGGGTCAAGCCGACGAGTTCTCTAGGCATTTTGGGACCATTCTGGGGTGGTCTTTTGGCCTGTTTACGACTTCTTGGCAGCCGAAATCACCTGTCTGGCGTGCTATTGCGGTCGTTCCCCTTCCGACCCGCCAGAAAATGGCACCGACGTTCCCGGGGCGGCTGGCGTGCCGCCGGTAGGTGACCCGTGTCGAAATTTACAACATAGACAACCTTTTTGCTCGGTTTAGGGCCTCTCACGGCTGGGCGAGTGGGGCTCGGCCTCCGGATGTCCGTACGGGCCTATCCGGCTGCCCGCTGCTCGAGATTTTCGGTCGGAAACTAGACCCAAACCGCAAAATCCCCGCCAAATGCCGCGAACGGGTCAAGCCGGCGAGTTCTCTAGGCATTTTGGGACCATTCTAGGGTGGTCTCAGGGCTGGGCGCGTGGGGTACGGCCTCCGGATGTCCGTACGGGCCTATCCGGCTACCCGCTGTTCGAGATTTTTGACCGGAAACTGGACCCAAACCGCAAAATCCCCGCGAAATGCCGCGAACGGTTCAAGCCGGCGAGTTCTCTAGGCATTTTGGGACCATTCTGGTGCGGTCTTTTTGCCTGTTTCCAACTTCTGGTCAGTCGAAATCACCGTTCCGGCGTGCTGTAGGGGCCGTTCCTTTTCCGCTCCGCCAGGATAGGGCAGCGACGTTCCCGGGGCGGCTGGCGTGCCGCCGGTAGATGACCCGCGTCGAAATTTCCAACATAGACAACTTTTTTGCTCGGTTTAGGGCCTCTCAGGTTGGGCGAGTGGGGCTTGGCCTCCGGATGTCCGTACGGGCCTATCCAGCTGCCCGCTGCTCGAGATTTTCGACTGGAAACTGGACCCAAACCGCAAAATCCCTGCCAAATTCCGCGAACGGTTCAAGACGGCGAGTTCTCTAGGCATTTTGGGACCATTCTGGTGTGGTCTTTTCACCTGTTTCCGACTTCTTGGCAACCGAAATCACCGATCCAGCGTGCTGTTGGGGTCGTTCCTCTTCTGACCTGCCAGAAAATGGCAGTGGCGCTCCCGGGGCGGCTGGCGTGCCGTCAGTAGGTGACCCGCGTCGAAATTTACAACATAGACAATCTTTTTGCTCGGTTTAGGGCCTCTCAAGGCTGGGCGAGTGGGGCTCGGCGTCCGGATGTCCGTACTGGCCTCTTCGGCTGCCCGCTGCTCGAGAATTTCGACCGAAAACTGGACCCAAACCAAAAAATCCCCGCCAAATGCCGCGAACGGGTCAAGCCGGCGAGTTCTCTAGGCATTTTGGGACCATCTGGTGTGGTGTTTTGGCCTATTTCCGACTTTTGGGCAGCCGAAATCATCGGTTCGGCGTGCTGTTGGGGCCGTTCGGCTTCCGACCCGCCAGGACAGGGCAACGACGTTCCCGAGGCGGCTGGCGTGCCGCCGGTAGGTGACCCGCGTTGAAATTTACAACATAGACAACATTTTTTGCTCGGTTTAGGGCCTCTCAGGGCTGGGCGAGTGGGGTCGGCCTCCAGATGTCCGTACGGGCCTATCCAGCTGCCCGTTGCTCGAGATTTTCGACCGGAAACTGGACCCAAACCGCAAAATCCCCGCCAATTGCCGCGAACGAGTCAAGCCGGCGGGTTTTCTAGGCATTCTGGGGCCATTTTGAGGTTGGCTCTTGGCCTGTTTCCGACTTCCGGGCAGCCGAAATCACCGCCCCGGCGTGCTGTTGGGGCCGTTCCTCTTCCGATCCGCCAGAACGGGGCAGCGCCGTTCCCGGGGTGGCTACTGTGACACCGGCAGGTGACCTACGTCGAAATTTACAACATAGATAACATTTTTGCGTGGTTTAGGGCCCATCAGTGCTGGGGAAGTGGGGATCGGCGTCCGGATGTCCGTACGGGCTTATCCCGCTGCCCGCTGTTCGGGATTTGCGACCAGAAACTTTACCCAAACAGCAAAATCTTCCCCAAATGGTGCGAACGGTTCAACTCAGCGAGTTTTCTAGGTATTCTGGGGCCATTCTAGGGTGGTCTTTCGGCTTGTTTCCAACTTCTGGGCAGCTGAAATCTCCGGTCCGGCGTGCTGTTGGGATCGTTCCGCCTTCAATCCGCTAGAACGGGTCAACGCCGTTCCCGGGGCGGCTGGCGTGTCGCCGGTAGGTGACCCACATCGAAATTTACAACATAGACAACATTTTTGCTCGGTTAGGGGCCTATCAGGGCTGGGGAAGTGGGGCTCTACAGCCGGATGTCTATACGGGCCTATCCCGCTACCCGCTGTTCGAGATTTGTGACCTGAAACTGGACCAAAACAGCAAAATCCCCGCCAAATGGTGCGAACGGGTCAACCCAGCGAGTTTTCTAGGTATTCTGGGGCCATTCTGGGTGGTCTTTCGGCTTGTTTCCGACTTTTGGGAAGCTGAAATCACCGGTTCGGCGTGCTGTTGGGGCCGTTCCGCCTTCGATCCGCCAGAACGGGGTAGCCCCATTCCCGGGGAGGCTGGCGTGCTGCCGGTAGGTGACCCACGTCGGAATTTACTACAAAGACAACATTTTTACTCGGTTTGGGGCCCATTAGGGTTGGGGAAATGGGGCTCAGCGGCCGGATGTCCATACGGGCCTATCCCGCTGCCCGCTGGTCGAGATTTGCGACCAGGAACTGGACCCAAACAGCAAAATCCCCGCCAAGTGATGCGAACGGGTCAACCGGCCTGTTTTCTAGGCTTTTTGAGGCCATTCTGGTGTGGTCTTCTGGCCTGTTTCCGGCTTCCGGGACCCTAAATTACTGGTCCGGCTTGCTGTTCGGGCCGTTCCGCCTTCGATCCGCCAGAATGGGGCAGCGCTGTTCCCGTGGCGACTAGCGTGCCCCCGGTAGGTGACCCGCGTAGGAATTTACAACATAGACAACATTTTTGCTCGGTTTGGGGCCTATCAGGGCTGGGGAAGTGGGGCTCGGCGGCCGGATGTCCGTATGGGCCTATCTCGCTGCTCGCTGTTCGAGATTTGCGACCAGAAACTGGACCCAAACAGCAAAATCTTCCCCAAATGGTGTGAACGGGTCAACTCGGTGAGTTTTCTAGGTATTCTGGGGCCATTCTAGGGTGGTCTTTCGGCTTGTTTCCGACTTTCGGGCAGCTGAAATCTCCGGTCCGGCGCGCTGTTGGGATCGTTCCGCCTTCAATCCGCCAGAACGGGTTAGCGCCGTTCCCGGGGCGGCTGGCGTGTCGCCGGTATGTGACCCACGTCGAAATTTACAACATAGACAATATTTTTGCTCGGTTTGCGGCCTATAAGGGCTGGGGAAGTGGGGCTTGGCGGCCGGATGCCCGTACGGGCCTATCTCGCTGCCCGCTATTCGAGATTTTCGACCAAGAACTGGACGCAAACAGCAAAATCCCCGCCAAATGGTGCGGACGGGTCAAGCCGGTGAGTTTTCTAGGCAATTTGGGGCCATTCTAGGGTGGTCTTTCAACCTGTTTCCGCCTTCTGGCAGCTGAAATCACCGATTCGGCGTGCTGTTGGGGCCATTCCATCTCCGATCCGCCAGAAAGCGGTAGTGCCATTCCAGGGGCGGCTGGCGTGCCGCCGGTAGGTGACCCACGTCGAAATTTACAACATAGACAACATTTTTGCTCGGTTTAGTGCCTATCTGGGCTAGGGAAGTGCGGCTCGGTGGCCGGATGTCCGTACGGGCCTATCTCACTTCCCGGTGTTCGAGATTTTCGACCAGAAACTAGACCCAAACAGCAAAATCCCGGTGAAATGGTGCGAACGGGTCAAACCGGCGAGTTTTCAAGGCACTGTGGGGCCATTCTAGGGTGGTCTTTCGGCCTATTTCCGACTTCCGGGCAGCCGAAATCACCGGTCCGACGTGCTGTTGGGGCCGTTCCGTCTCTGATCTGCCAGAACGGGGCAGCGCCGTTCCCGGGGCGGCTGGCGTGCTGCCGGTAGGAGACCCGCGTCAAAATTTACAAAATAGACAACCTTTTTGCTCGGTTTAGGGCCTATCAGGGCTGGGGAAGTGCGGCTCGGCGGCTGGATGTCCGTACGGGCCTATCTCGCTGCCCGCTATTCGAGATTTTCGACCAGGAACTCGTCCCAAACAGTAAAATCCCCACCAAATGGTGCCAACGGGTCAAGCCGGCGAGTTTTCTAGGCACTTTGGGGCTGTGCTAGGGTGGTCTTTCGGCCTATTTCCGACTTCCGGGCAGCCGAAATCACTAGTCCGGTGTGCTGTTGGGGTCGTTCTGTCTCCGATTCGCCAGAATGGGGCGGCGCCGTTCCCGGGGCAGCTGGCGTGCCGCCAGTAGGTGACCCGCGTCGAAATTTACAACATAGACAACATTTTTGCTCGGTTTAGGGCCTATCTGGGCTGGGGAAGTGCGGTTCGGCGGCCGGATGTACGTACGGGCCTATCTAGCTGCCCACTGTTCGAGATTTTCGACCAGAAACTAGACCCAAATAGCAAAATCCCCGCCAAATGGTGCGAACGAGTCAAGCCGGCGAGTTTTCTAGGCACTTTGGGGCCATTCGAGGGTGGTCTTTCGGCCTGTTTCCGACTTCCAGGTAGCTGAAATCACCGGTCAGCCGTACTGTTAGGGTCGTTCCGTCTCCGATTCGCCAGAACGGGGCAGCGCCATTCCCGGGGCGGCTGGCATGCCACCGGTAGGTGACCCGCGTCAAAATTTACAACATAGACAATGCTTGGTTTAGGGGCTACTAGGGCTGGGGAAGTGCGGCTCGGTGGCCGGATGTTCGTACGGGCCTATCTCGCTGCCCAATGTTCGAGATTTTCGACCAGGAACTCGATCCAAACAGCAAAATCCCAACCAAATGGTGTGAACGGGTCAAGCCGGCGGGTTTTCTAGGCACTTTGGGGCTATTCTAGGGTGGTCTTTCCGCCTGTTTCCGACTTCTAGGCAGCCGAAATCACCGGTCCGGCGTCCTGGTGGGGCCGTTCCACCTCCGATCCGCCAGAACAGACCAACGCCGTTCTCGGGGCGGCTAGCGTGCCGCCGATAGGTTACCCACGTCGAAATTTACAATATAGACAACATTTTTGCTCGGTTTAGGGCCTATCTGGGCTGGGGAAGTGTGGCTCGGCGGCCAGATGTCCGTACGGGCCTATGTCGCTGCCCGTTGTTCGAGATTTTCGACCAGAAACTGGACCCAAACATCAAATCCCCGCCAAATGGTGCGAACGGGTCAAGCTGGCGAGTTTTCTAGGCACTTTAGGGCCATTCTGGGGTGGTCTTTCCGCCTGTTTTCGACTTCCGGGCAGTCGAAATCATCAGTCCGGTGTGCTGTTGGGGCCATTCCATCTCCGATCCGCCAGAACGGGGCAGCACCATTCCCGGGGCGGCTAGCGTGCCGTCGGCAGGTGAGCCGCGTCGAAATTTACAAAATAGACAATCTTTTTGCTCGATTTAAGGCCTATTAGGGCTGGAGAAGTGCGGCTCGGTGGCCGGATGTCCGTACAGGCCTATATCGCTACCCGCTGTTCAATATTTTCGACTAGGAACTCCACCCAAACAGCAAAATCCAAACCAAATGGTGCCAACGGGTCAAGCCAGCGAGTTCTCTAGGCACTTTGGATTCATTCTGGGGTGGTCTTTTGGCCTGTTTCCGACTTCCGGGCAGCCGAAATCACCGGTCCGGTGTGCTGTTGGGGCCGTTCCGCCTTCGATTCGCCAGAACGGGGCAACGCCGTTCTTGTGGCGACTGGCGTGCAGCCGGTAGGTGACCCGCGTCGAAATTTACAACATAGACAACATTTTTGCTCAGTTAAGGGCCTATCTGGGCTGGGGAAGTGCGGCTCGGCGGCCGGATGTCCGTACGGGCCAATCTCGCTGCCCACTGTTCGAATTTCCGACTAGGAACTCATCCCAAACAACAAAATCCCCACCAAATGGTGCCAACTGGTCAAGCCGGTGAGTTTTCTAGGCACTTTGGGGCCATTCTAGGGTGGTCTTTCGGCCTGTTTCCGACTTCCGGGCACCCGAAATCACCGGTCCGGCTTGCTGTTGGGGCCGCTCTGCCTCCGATTCGCCAGCACGGGGCAGCGCAATTCCCGGGGCGGCTGGCGTGCCGCCGGTAGGTGACCCGCGTCGAAATTTATAATATAGACAACATTTTTGCTCGGTTTAGGGCCTATCTGGGCTAGGGAAATGCGGCTCGGCGGCTGGATGTCCATATAGGCCAATCTCGCTGCCCGCTGTTCGAGATTTTCGACCAGAAACTGGACCCAAACAGCAAAATCCCCGCCAAATGGTGCGAATGGGTCAAGCCAGCGAGTTTTCTAGGCACTTTGGGGCCATTCTCGGGTGGTCTTTCGGCCTGTTTCCGACTTTTGGGCAGTCGAAATCACCAGTCCGACGTGCTGTTGGGGCCGTTCCGCCTTCGATCCGCGAGAACGGGGCAGCGCCGTTCCCGGGGCGGCTGGCGTGCCGCCGATAGGTGACCCACGTCGGAATTTACAACATAGACAACATTTTTGCTCGGTTTAGGGCCTACCAGGGCTGGGGAAGTGGGGCTCAGCGGCTGGATGTCCTTACGGGCCTATCTCACTGCCCGTTGTTCGAGGTTTTCGACAAGAAGTTGGACCCAATTGACAAAATCCCCGCCAAATGGTGCGAACGGGTCAAGCCGGCGAGTTTTCTAGGTATTTTGGAGCCATTTTGGGGTGGTCTTTTGGACCGTTTCCGACTTCCGGGCAGCCGAAATCATCGGTCCAGCGTGCTGTTGGGGCCGTTCCGCTTTCGATCCGCCAGAACGGCGCGGCGCCGTTCCCGTGGCGGCTGGCGTGCTGCCGGTAGGTTACCCATGTCAAAATTTACAATATAGACAACATTTTTGCTCGGTTTAGGGCCTATCAGGGCAAGGGAAGTGGGGCTCGGTGGCCGGATGTCCGTACGGGCCTATCTTGCCTCCCGCTGTTTGAGATTTTCGACCAGAAGCTAGACCTAAACGGCAAAATCCCCGCCAAATGGTATGAACGGGTCAAGCCGGCGAGTTTTCTAGGTAGTTTGGGGCCATTCTGGGGTGGTCTTTTGGCCCATTTCCGACTTTCGGGCTGCTGAAATCACCGGTCCAGCATGCTGTTGGGGCTGTTACGCTTTCGATCTGTCAGAACGGGGCGGCGCCGTTCCCGGGGCGGCTGGCGTGCCGCCGGTAGGTGACCCGCGTCGAAATTTACAACATAGACAACATTTTTGCTCGGTTTAGGGCCGATCAGGGCTAGGGAAGTGGGGCTCGGCGGCCAGATGTCTGTACGGGCCTATCTCGCCGCCCGCTGTTCAAGACTTTCGACCAGAAGTTGGACCCAAGTGGGAAAATCCCCGCCAAATGGTGCGAATGGGTCAAGCCGGCGAGTTTTCTAGGCATTTTGGGGCCATTCTAGGGTGGTCTTTCGGCCTTATTCCGACTTCCGGGCAGCCGAAATCACCGGTCTGGCATGCTGTTGGGGCCGTTCCGCTTTTCGATCCGCCAGAACGGGGTGACGCTGTTCCCGGGGCGTCTGGCGTGTCGCTGGTAAGTGACCCGCGATGAAATTTACAACATAGACAACATTTTTGCTCGATTTAGGGCCTATCAGGGCTGGGGAAGTGGGGCTCGATGGCCGGATGTTCGTACGGGCCTATCTTGTCGCCCGCTATTCGAGGTTTTCGACTAGAAATTGGACCCAAACAGCAAAATCCCCGCCAAATGTTGCGAACGGGTCAAGCCGGCGAGGTTTCTAGGCACTTTGGGGCCATTCTATGGTGGTCTTTGGCCTGTTCCCGACTTCCAGGCTGCCGGAATCACCGATCCGGCGTGCTGTTGGGGCCGTTCTGCCTCGGATCCGCCAGAACGGGGCAGCACCGTTCCTGGGACGGCTGGCGTGCCGCCGGTAGGTGACCCGCGTCGAAATTTACAATATAGACAACATTTTTGCTCGGTTTAGGGCCTACCAGGGCTGAGGAAGTGGGGCTCGACGGCTGGATGTCCGTACGGGCCTTTCTCGCTGCCCGCTATTCGAGGTTTTCGACCAGAAACTGGACCCAAACAACAAAATCCCCGCCAAATGGTGCGAACGGGTCAAGCCGACGAGTTTTCTAGGCACTTTGGGGCCATTCTAGGGTGGTCTTTTCGCCTGTTCCCGACTTCCGGGCAGCCGAAATCATTGGTCCGGCATGCTGTTGGGGCCGTTCAGCCTCCGATCCACCAGAACGGGGCTGCACCGTTCCCGGGGCGTCTAGCGTGCTGCCGGTAGGTGACCCGCGACGAAATTTACAACATAGACAACATTTTTGCTCGGTTTAGGGCCTATCAGGGCTGGGGAAGTGGGGCTCGGCGGCCGGATGTCCGTACGGGCCTATCTCGTCGCCCGCTGTTCGAAGTTTTCGACCATAAACTGGACCTAAACAGCAAAATCCCCTCCAAATGTTGCGAATTGGTCAAGTCGGCAAGATTTCTAGGCACTTTGGGGCCATTCTGGGGTGGTCTTTGTGCCTGTTCCCGACTTCCGGGCAGCCGAAATCACCGGTCCAGCGTGCTGTTTGGGCCGTTCCGCGTCCGATCCACCAGAACGGGGCAGCGCCGTTCCCGGGGTGGCTGGCGTGCCGCCGGTAGGTGACCCGCGTCGAAATTTACAACATAGACCCCAACATACGTCCATTCAGGCATATCTTTCTATCGGTTGTTCAAGATTTTAGACTAGAAACTGGATGCAAACTGGCAAATCGCCGGCAAAGAGCAAGAACTAGTCAAACCGGTTAGTTTTCTAGGTGTTTTTGGAGCATTCTTGTGTGGTTCTTAAGATGTTTCTGACTTCTGGGCGGCCAAAATCATTGGTCTGGCGTCCTATCGGGGTCGTTCTACTTTCAATTCGCAAGACTAGGGCGATGCCATTCCCGCAACAACTGGCGAGCCGCTAGTAGATGGTCCGCATCGAAATTTACAACATACCCAACATTTTTCCTCAGTTTAGGGCCTATTAGGCTTGGGGAAGTGGGGCTCGGTGGCTTGATGTTCGTCTGAGCTTATCTTTGTGTCAGTTGTTCAAGATTTTTGACCAAAAACTTGATCCAAACCAGCAAATTGCCAGCAAATGGCAAGAACGAGTCAAACCGGTTAGTTTTCTAGGCGTTTTGGGAGCATTCAATCATCGTTTTTAAGTTGTTTCTGACTTCTGGGCAGCCAAAATCATCGATCTAGTGTCTTTTTGGGATCGTTCTACTTTCGATTTGCAAGAATAGGGCGACGCCATTCCTGCGGCAACTGGTGAGCCACCATTAGATGGCCCGCGTCGAAATTTACAACATAGCCAACATTTTTGCTCGATTTAGGGCCTATCGGGGCTGGGGAAGTGGGGCTCGGCGGCCTGATGTTCATATGAGCTTATCTTTGTGTCGGTTGTTCAAGATTTTCGACCAAAAACTTGATCCAAACCGTCAAATTGCCGGCAAATGGCAAGAACGAGTCAAACCGGTGAGTTTTTAGGGCGTTTTGGGAGCATTCTAGGGTGGCTTTTTAGCTGTTTCCGACTTCTGGGCAGCCAAAATCATCGGTCTGGCATCGTGTCGGGGTCATTCTACTTTCGATTCGCAAGAATAGGGCAACGCCATTCCCACGGTAGCTGGCGATGCTCTAGTAGATAGCCCGCGTCAAAAGTTACATCATACACAACATTTTTGCTCGGTTTAGGGCCTATTAGGGCTGGGGAAGCGGGGCTCGGAGGCCAGATGTCCGTTCGGGCATATCTTTCTATCGGTTGTTCAAGATTTTCGACTAGAAACTGGATCCAAACCGGCAAATCGCCGGCAAAGGGCAAGAACGAGTCAAACCGGTTAGTTTTCTAGGTGTTTTTGGAGCATTCTAGGGTGGTTCTTAAGCTATTTCTGACTTTTGTGCAGCCAAAATCATTGGTCTGGCATCCTGTCGAGGTCGTTCTACTTTTGATTCGCAAGACTAGGGTGACACCATTCCCGTAGCAGCTGGCAAGCCACTAGTAGATGGTCCGCGTCAAAATTTACAACATACCCAACAATTTTCCTTGGTTTAGGGCCTATCAGGGTTGGGGAAGTGGGGCTCGGTGGCCAGATGTCCGTCCAGGCTTATCTTTGTGTCGTTTGTTCAAGATTTTCGACTAGAAACTGGATCCAAACTGGCAAATTGCCTGCTAATGGCAAGAACAAGTCAAATCGGTTAGTTTTCTAGGCGTTTTTGGAGCATTCAAGCGTCGTTTTTTTAGCTGTTTTCGACTTCTAGGTAGCCAAAATCATTGGTCTAGCGTCCTATCGGGGTCATTTTGCTTTTGATTCGCAAGAATAGGGTGATGCCATTCTTGCGGCAACTAGCAAGCCCCTAGTAGATGGCTTGCGTCGAAATTTATTACATACCAAACATTTTTGCTCGGTTTAGGGCTTATCAAGGCTGGGGAAGTGGGGCTCGGCGGCCAGATGTCCGTCCAGGCTTATCTTTGTGTTGGTTGTTAAAGATTTTTTATCAGAAACTGGATCCAAACAGGCAAATCTATGGCAAATGGCAAGAACGAGTCAAACCGGTGAGTTTTCTAGGTGTTTTGGGAGCATTTTAGAATGGTTTTTTGGCTATTTCTGACTTCTAAGTAGCCAAAATAATCGGTTTGGCATCCTGTCGGGGTCGTTCTGCTTTCGATTCGCAAGAATAGGGCGACGCCATTCTCGCGGTAGTTGGCGAGCCACCAGTAGATGGCCCGCGTCGAAATTCACAACATACCCAACATTTTTGCTCGGTTTATGGCCTATCAGGGGTAGGGGAGTGGGGCTTGGCGGCCAGATGTCCATCCGGGCTTATCTTTGTGTCAGTTGTTCAAGATTTTCCACCAGAAACTGGATCCAAATCGGCAAATCGCTGGCAAATGGCAAGAACGCGTCAAACCGGCGAGTTTTCTAGGTGTTTTGGGAGCATTCTAGGGTGGTTTTTCGGCTGTTTCCGACTTCTGGGGGGTGAAAATCATCGGTCTAGCATGCGTTTAGGGTTGTTCTACATTCGATTCATGTCGGGGTCGTTCTGCTTTCAGTTCGCGAGAAAAGGGTGACGCCATTCTCGCGGCAGCTGGCGAACCGCCAAGAGATGGCCCGCGTCAAAATTTACAACATACTCCACTTTTTTGCTCGGTTTCGGGCCTCTTAAGGCTAGGGAAGTGAGGCTTAGTGGCTAGATGTCCATTCGGCCCATTCTTTTTGTCGGTTGTTCAAGATTTTCGATCAGAAATTGGATCCAAACTGGCAAATCCCTAGCAAATTGTGCGAACGAGTCAAATCAATGAGTTTTCTTGCGTTTTGGGAGCATTCTAAGGTGGTTTTTTTGGTTGTTTCCGACTTTTGGGCGGTCAAAATAATCGGTCTAGCGTCTGTTCAGGGTCATTCTTTTTTTGATTCGTAAAAACAAAGCGATGCCATTCTCGTGTCAGCTGGTGAATTGGCAAGAGATGGCCCACATCAAAATTTACAACATACCTAACATTTTTGCTCGGTTTAGGGCCTATCAAGGTTAGGAAAATGGGACTCGGTGGCTAGATGACTGTTCGGGCCTATCTTTGTGTTGGTTGTTCAAGATTTTCAACTAGAAACTGGATCAAAACTGGCAAATCCCCAATAAATTGCGCGAACGGGTCAAATCGGCAAGTTTGCTAGGCATTTTGGGAGCATTCTTGGGTGGTTTTTTGGCTGTTTCCGACTTCTGGGCGGCCAAAATCATCGGTCTGGCCTCGGTTCAAGGTCATTCTGCTTTTGATTCACGAGAACAGGGCGACACCATTCCCGCGGCAGCTGGCGAACCCCTAGGAGATGGCCCGCGTCGAAATTTGCAACATGCCCCACATTTTTGCTCGGTTTAGGGCCTATGAGGGTTGGGAAAATGGGGCTCGGCGGCCAGATGTCCGTTCTGGCCGATCTTTGTATCGGTTGCTCAAGATTTTCAACTAGAAACTGGATCCAATCCTGCAAATCCCTAGCAAATGGTGCGAACGGGTGAAATCGGCGAGCTTTCTAAGCATTTTGGGAGCATTCTAGGGTGGTTTTTTGGCTGTTTCCTACTTTTGGGCGGCCAAAATCATTGGTCTAGTGTTCGTTTAGGGTCGTTCTACTTTCGATTCGTGAGAATAGGGTGATGACATTCCCGCGGTAGCTGGCGAATCGCCAGGAGATGGCCCATATCGAAATTTACAATATACCCCATATTTTTGCTCGGTTTAGGGTCTCTTAGGGCTGGGGAAGTGGGGCTTGGTGGCCAAATGTCCGTTTGGGCCTATCTTTGTGTCGGTTATTGAAAATCGGCAATTCCCCGGCAAATGGCGCGTACGGGTCAAATTGGTGAGTTTTCTAGGCGTTTTGGGAGCATTCTAAGGTGGTTGTTTGGCTGTTTCAGACTTTTGGGCGGCCAAAATCATCAGTCCATCTTCTTGTTGGGGTCGTTCTACTTTCGATTTGCGAGAACAGGGCAACGCCATTCTCGTGGCAGCTGGTGAACCACCAGGAGATGGCCCGCGTCGAAATTTACAACATACCCCCCATTTTTGCTCGATTTAGGGCCTATCAGGCTTGGGGAAGTGGGGCTCGGTGGCTAGATATCCGTTTGGGCTGATCTTTGTGTCGGTTGTTCATGATTTTCGATAAGAAACTAGATCCAGATCGGCAAATCCTCGACAAATGGCGCGAATAGGTCAAACTAGTGAGTTTCCTAGGCGTTTTGGGAGCATTCTAGGGTGGTTTTTTAGCTATTTTAGATTTCTAGTGGCCAAAATCATTAGTCCGATGTCTTGTTGGGGTCATTTTACTTTTGATTCGCAAGAACAAGGCGACGCCATTCCCACAGCAGCTGGTGAACCACCTGGAGATGGCTCGGGTAGAAATTTACAATATACCCCCCATTTTTGCTCGGTTTAGGGCCTGTCAAGCCTAGGGAAGTGGGGCTCGGTGGCCAAATGTCCGTTCAGGCTGATCTTTGTGTCGGTTGTTCAAGATTTTCGACCAGAAACTGAATCCAAACTGGGAAATCCCCGGCAAATGGCGCGAATGGGTCAAATTGGCGAGTTTTCTAGGCGTTTTGTGAGCATTCTAGGGTTGTTTTTTAGCTGGGTCAGACTTTTAGGTGGCCAAAACATCAAGTCTGGCATTCTGTCATTGTCGTTCTTCTTTCGATTTGCAAGAACAAGGCAACGCCATTCTTGCGGCAGCTGGTGAACCGCCAGGAGATGGCCCATATCAAAATTTACAACATACCCCACATTTTTGCTCGGTTTAGGGCCTTTTAGAATTGGGGAAGTGGAGCTCAATGACCAGATGTTCGTTCAGGCCGTTCTTTTATGTCGGTTGTTTAAGATTTTCGACCAAAAATTGGATCCAAATCGGCAAATCCCCGGCAAATGGCGCGAACAAGTCAAACTGATGAGTTTTGTGGGCGTTTCGGGAGCATTCTTGGGTGGTTTTTTGGCTGTTTCAGACTTCTGGGTTGCCAAAATCATTGGTTCGGCATCTTGTCGGGGTCGTTCTACTTTCGATTTGCGAGAACATGGCTATTCCATTCTCGTGGTAGCTGGCGAGCCGCTAGGAGATGGCCCGTGTCGAAATTTTAAAACATACCCCCAATTTTTTCTCGGTTTAGGGTCTGTCAAACTTGGGGATGTGGGGCTTAGTGGCTAGATGTCCGTTTGGGCCTATCTTTGTGTCGGATGTTGAAGATTTTTGACTAGAACTAGGATCCAAACTGGCAAATTCCCGGCAAATGGCGCGAATGGGTCAAACTTGCGAGTTTTCTAGGTGTTTTTGGAGCATTCTATGGTGGTAACTCAATTAAATAATCTTATTGAGAGAAAAATGTGGATGAGTAACTCCATTAAAATTGGTAGCTTGGTTAGTAGTTTGGTAACTTCAATGATACACTTGAGTTCTGCATGAAACAATCATTTCGTGGAACAAGCATTAGGTATCCCTTTCCACCTATATAGAGAATCGATCATGATCCCGATGTTCATCACATTTTGCTTTGTCGTATGATATGCAATGTAACAACGAGACTCGCACACAAAAGCCTATAAGTCGGTGCGCGACGGAGAGGGGCTTTAACTTAGCTAGAATGTGGCATTATCATAGCTTGGAGAAGAGACATCTCTCTTGATTTTCGTAAATTTGACACCAGAGAGACTAGTGCATTATAGACTCATGACTTGGAGCACCCAATGGAATGTCAGGAGCGATTGGCTTTTGACCATTTCTTTCAAATCCATCTGTTTTGCCAGTTTTGACTCCTACGAAAAATATTTCCTTCAATGGTGTGTTTCAGTTTTATTAAGACTCGGGTTCTGTGTTGAATTCAAATAGAGAACATCAAATACAAGTGCAAATATTATTCTCAACCTGTATATTACAACTCTGACAACCATCACAAAGATGACTCAATGACCAACAACCTTTGGGAATGAACTATACCGGAATCTAATCAACGACGTGGCTTGAACACAACTGATTATATTACTTGTATTTTGGAACCCAAATTATGTCGGAATTTAATCAATGACACAGCTTATTTAGGCATATCGTTGGAATTTAATCAATAGCAATACCCTTGGATAGGAAACATAATATCGGAATTTAATTGATGACATTGAGCTCTTGGTACAACATCGAAATCTAATCAATGATGCTAACCGGAAAAAGATACACATCGAAATTTAATCAAATGATGGGAATCTTGATAACTATAGCTAAAATACGATAAAGTAAAGATTAAAGTAAAGATAAAAGTAAATGTAATTATTGTGTTGTCCGGGGGGTTTTTTTGAATGGCTTGTGGTATTTACAAGGCAGTTTGGTAACCTTCAATTGGCTGCTTCTCCTTGGGTAGTACCGTTAGCATTTCCCATGTTTTTCTTCTTCTCTTGACCACCTTATCCATATCTTCTGGTTGTTACCTAATGTGTTGACGACGCTCGCATGATTTGCTCATCAAGCAAGTAACCGCTTCCCTATTTTCGCGTGTCCTTTCGTGCATCAATTGTTCCCGCTTGAATTT
This sequence comes from Corymbia citriodora subsp. variegata, assembly GCA_014858505.1. Classification (NCBI taxonomy): domain Eukaryota; kingdom Viridiplantae; phylum Streptophyta; class Magnoliopsida; order Myrtales; family Myrtaceae; genus Corymbia; species Corymbia citriodora. The sequence continues at coordinate 34,835 of MU090038.1, forward strand.
TAATGCCGATTCTGCTCAAATTTTGAACCTAATGTATTATTTGAAGAGCCTGAAACATGGCAATTAACTGCCTTGCCATTGACTCAAGTATTTCCATCTATAAATCCATCAACACCTAGCCCAAATATCTTAAAAAATGCTAGCTATCCTTAGCTCTTATAAACAAAATGGGGCACATAACGAGGCACATTACTCTTATCACCGCCCTCATAACCAACACGGTTCCTCTGAATTTTGAGCAATTTTGTGTTTTCGACGGCATTCCTTTGGAAAAATAATGCCGACTAGAAACAATTTTTGCGAAAAAATTTACCAAAATGATGAGATACAGACTTCCGGAAATTTGCCCTCTCAAAATCAATGCAAAAGGATGAAGAATTGGAAAATCGCTTTTGTGGCATGGTTCCTCCGATTTTTGAGTAATTTCGTGTTTTGCATGGCATTTCTCTTGAAAAGTTGTGTCGAAAGAAACACATTTCACCAAAAAAAAGGTTGCCGGAACGATGAAATATTGACTTTAGAAGATTTGTACCCTCAAACTCAATGCAAAACACGAAATTGCTTGAGTGTGCAAATCTTCTAAATTCTGAATCTCATCGTTTCGGAGATTTTTTTTCGCAAAATTTATTTCTATTCGACATAACATTTCGAGAGGAATGCTGTGAAAAATATGAAATTGCTTGAAAATCGGAGGATCCATGCCACAATAACGCTTTTCCAATTCTTCGTCCCTTTGCATTGAGTTTCAGTGGGGAAATCTTCCAGAGTTTGCATCTTATAATTGCAGCAACTTTTTTTGGCAAAATTTGTTTGTAGTCAGCATAAATTTTAGAGAGGAACTCTACAGAAGACGCGAATTTACCAAAAAATTGGAGGAACCTTGCCACAACAATGTTTCTCCAATTCTTCATTCTTTTGCATTGAGTTTGAGTGGGCAAATCTTCCGGAGTCTGTCTCTCATCGTTACGACAACTTTTTTTTTTTGTGGAATTTATGTCAATTCAGCGTAATTTTTCGAGAGAAATACCATGAAAAAGATAAAGTTGCTCGAAAATCGGAGCAACCATGACATAACAACATTTGTTTGGTTCTTCGTCCTTATGTGTTGAGTTTGTATTGCCATGTTGCTGCTCTTTTGCAGTGCCACTAATCCATTAAGTCACATGCATATATAACATGTTTCCTTGTAGAAAGTTTAAAAAATAAATGCACTGAAAGTTTTAAAACTTATCACAAAGGTATAATTAAATATTATAATTTTGAAAAAGTGTCATCAAATTTTAAAATTTATTATGAAAGCACAATCAAGTCCTAAAACTTTCAAAAAATATAATCAAATTCTAAAACTTGTCAAAAATGTACAATCAAGTCATAAAAATTTTAAAAAGTATAACCAAGGAAAGTACTTATTTTAATCAATTTGATAAGTTCTAGGACTTGATTACACTTTTTGACAATTTTATAACTCAATTATATGACTTGATTATACTTTTTGAAAGTTTTAGGACTCAATTGCACTTTTCTAACAAGTTTTACGACTTTCAATGCACTTATCCCAAAGTAAAAAATGTGGGCATCTTCTAAGCTCCCTAAGGCACTATTTTTTCTGCAGATAATAATAATAAAAAAGATTTTTTTAAAAATTATTGTTTGTATTGCTTCATATAATTAGTCTTTGACAAATGTTTTCATCATTAATAGTAATTTATATTTAGATATTTTCCTGAAGGATAATTTTGTTAATTTTTAGATAAAAAAGAAATGTTTATTTATTTATTTATTTTTATAAACAATATAATTGATTATTTAAAAATATTTTCTAGATAGTTCATTAAGTGAAAAACAAACGCAACCTAAGACATGGCAAACCTAAGCCAAATCTAACCCCCGGCATTTTATTTTCTTACTTATTAGCAAAAGAGTTCATTAAAATTTGAGAAAATATCAAATAAGGGCCTGAAGTGTCTTCGTTTTCTTGAATTTTGACCTATTTCAAGATATATGAAATAGTTATTTTATTAATGCGTTATTAGTTATGTTTGCCCTGAATTGGCCTCTTGTGAAATAACTAACTATTCGGAAAGCCAATTAAGGATCAATTTGCATAATACTAGTGAATTCAATTATGGATAGGCCACTCAACGATAAGGATCAAACATGTATGATACTATGTTGTTGTAGGTCAATTAGCGAACGAAAATAAATCGATTAAGTAGAAGTACGAGATTGGATTGCGGGTGATTTCGCATGACTTCGATATTAACTGCGAATGACGTTAAACCGATTTCCTATTGGCTTTGTACTTAAGGTGAACAATCAATCCCTCATGATTACATGACAATCGAGTATCACCTTGATTTGAATAAGCGTTATTGTGGATTGAAAAGTTATCAATCACTGGTTGAACGTGCATAAACCCTTAAACACTGCCTGGAAGTTGGTCATACTAAAGTCGCGATTGATCGATTTTAACCAGAAATTTCAATTCAATTTCGTATATCTAACTTTCGAGGACATCAAGGCTAAAATATTGAATAACACATCATTAATTCTCAAATTTATTGGTAAGCCTGAAAATTGCCTAAAGTGGATTAACGGGCTAAGAATTAGAGTCGGATATTTGGAATTTGTGCTTCGAAGTAAAAAGACCAAAATGCCCCTTTATAGAAGCTTGCATAGGAAGTTGTTTTATTTTATTTTATTTTTCTTTTTCTTTTCTTCCCTCCCTCATTTCTCTCCTTGCCCCTCAAGTTTTAGCCGCCCCCTTCCCCACATTCTCTCCTCCCCATGTTGACTTTTCTCTCCTCTCTCTCCCTTTTGGACGTGCACCCCCCTTCCTCTTCCTTTCCTCTCATTTTTCTTGTTCTCCCTCTTATTGGCTTTCATTTCCCTTGTTTCAACCCCCAAATTGCACAGACTAGCCATCGCCACACGTTGTCGGACCGCCAAGCAATCATCGCTCGTTCTCCATTTGCATGATGCGCTACTTGTTTGTGAGTAGTGCCCAACACGAGACCCAATTTCGTCACCGCTCATCTCACCATTTGAGATGTAGCCGCGCGTCGCCCACACCACCACCATCGCGTTCGTGTTGCCAGAATTGCAAAACCGTGAGTTGTTTTCCTAATCCATTAATTAGGGGATAATCTTGTGGTAGGGGGTAGTTTAATTAGTCTGAGTATGATTAGTGGTTGATGAGAGTTGTTTATGATTAAAGCATGGTTCATGTGCCTTGATTATGCTTAAATGAATTTATGATAAGCTAATTGTGGCTTAATTGTGCTTAGTTGTTAATTAATTAACATTATTTTATTATACTAAGCTTGCTTAAGGTTGATTAAATTGGCTAATGAAGTTTTAGTCTTAGTCAATTATGATTAATTATTTATCGGAATGATTAATTATAATTATATTATTTGATGTAAATTATTTATTTCAGGAAATATTATATTATTTTGTGGAAATTAATTAATAAATTATATTATTTATTAATTTCGAATTATTTCCTATTTATGGATATTAATTATTTTTGGGAGAACTAATTAATTATGAATATTTTATTGAAATTGATTAATTTGAGTTTTTGCGAGAAATTAACTATGGTCTATTTTTCTAAAGTCGATGGCATTTATATACTATATTATTAAGTGAATTTGAGTTATTAAAGAAGGGAATTATTTGGAATCGGATAATTATTTAAGGGAGTTGGTAATTATTATTAGTATTTTATGGAAGTTAAATTATTTATTGGAATAATGGACTATAGTATTATATACTTTATAAATGAGTATTTTAAAATATAATCCTAGTTTATACTTATTTTGTGATGATTGATTGTCATTAGCCGTTGAGAAGCGTGTTTATCTATTAATGAATATCGAGACACATGCTTGGGTACCGTTAATTGTTGAGGTATGTGATTATTTATTAATACTTGACTAAGGCACGTGGCTAATTATCGAAGTGTCGATTTTGGACGACTTCTTATTAAGTGATGACTGTTACAGGAACGGTCGATGGTGATAATTATTTTGGAAAGGCATGCAAGTGTCGTGATGTTAATTGGCTGGAAATGATTGTCAGATTATGATTCGAACTGTTGTTTGATTACTGTATCTAGAACTGTTAAATTATGCAAGTTCGTGTGATCATTGATTATTATTGCATTGCAGTATACGTATGTTAATTGCAATAGCATGTTGCGTGAGCACGGACCAAAATTACATTGGCGATAGAGAAAAGAAAGAATGAATTGGTTGATGGTTGTGTTGCATGTTCACATTAAAAGGAAAAGCTGGTGTTACCGGAAGATTGCTAACCCTTGGGGTTGTGCCGTGGCCTTTTGGTCGCTTGACGATAGTCAGTTGCTGAGTTGCAATAGAAGCTGGACCAATTTCAAGAATGCCGTATGGGAGAGGCCCACGACGAAGCCGTGGCCATGGAGGGGATGATGACGGGTTTTGAACCAGCAAACTGCCAACCATAAGGTTGTGCTGTGGCCTAGGGGGTGGTAACAATTGGAGCACGTGTGGGTACCGAGGCATGAAAAAGTTCTTTGGGTGATCTAATTATGTGAATGTTTGCTGAAATTGTTATGGTTTGAACTATAATGTCTTTGCAGGGTACGTGTGCAAAGGTAAGCTGAGATCGCCTGTGTTTATAATTGATGGTTGTCGAATTGTATTGTGACCGTATTATCCAGCAAATTAATAGATCATGCAAAGTCGAGGTTCCAATTGACCTGCATCGATAATAGGTTGCATGGCTAGGCCACACCCAAGAGGAATGAGTTTCCTAACTGAGGCTTAGGACAAATAATTGAGATTTTATCTAACAAATTATTGAATAACCATTTTCAGGTTTATAGGATGGAGAACAGACATGTGGCTCGTGGCCATATTTGAAGGGAGTAGAAAAACCGTACCTTTATTAGTTTTGTATGCATTATAAGAAAATGCGGTTGTAAGAGCTTGCACTCGTCAAATTTCTAGGGTTAATAAGTAAAAAAATAAAGCGACACTTTTTAGGGTTTTAGGGTTTATTAGTTTTGTATGCATTATAAGAAAATGCGGTTGTAAGAGCTTGAACTCGTCAAATTTCTAGGGTTAATAAGTAAAAAAATAAAGCGACACTTTTTAGGGTTTTAGGGTTTACGGTTTAGGGTGTAGGGTGTAGGGTTTAGGGTTTAGGGTTTAGGGTTTAGGGTTTAGGGTTTAGGGTTTAGGGTTTAGGGTTTAGGGTTTAGGGTTTAGGGTTTAGGGTTTAGGGTTTAGGGTTTAGGGTTTAGGGTTTAGGGTTTAGGGTTTAGGGTTTAGGGTTTAGGGTTTAGGGTTTAGGGTTTAGGGTTTAGGGTTTAGGGTTTTGGGTTTAGGGTTTAGGGTTTAGGGTTTAGGGTTTAGGGTTTAGGGTTTAGGGTTTAGGGTTTAGGGTTTAGGGTTTAGGGTTTAGGGTTTAGGGTTTAGGGTTTAGGGTTTAGGGTTTAGGGTTTAGGGTTTAGGGTTTAGGGTTTAGGGTTTAGGGTTTAGGGTTTAGGGTTTAGGGTTTAGGGTTTAGGGTTTAGGGTTTAGGGTTTAGGGTTTAGGGTTTAGGGTTTAGGGTTTAGGGTTTAGGGTTTAGGGTTTAGGGTTTAGGGTTTAGGGTTTAGGGTTTAGGGTTTAGGGTTTAGGGTTTAGGGTTTAGGGTTTAGGGTTTAGGGTTTAGGGTTTAGGGTTTAGGGTTTAGGGTTTAGGGTTTAGGGTTTAGGGTTTAGGGTTTAGGGTTTAGGGTTTAGGGTTTAGGGTTTAGGGTTTACCCCCCCCCCCCCCCCCCCCCCCCCCCCCCCCCCNGAAAATAGTCCGCATGTAAATTTGCAACTATGATCTCTCTTTTACTAAGTTTCTGGCCAGTTTGGCTGGGTCAAGTCTCAGGGCGGCCCCGATTGCCGGTCCGACGTCCTTTTTGGGTCATTCCGGTCCTGGTTCGCTACAATTGTCCAAGACAAACCCTACAGTGGCTGGCGAATCGCCCGAAAATGGTCCGCGTCGAAATTTATAACTATCACCCATTTTTTACTCAGTTTCTGGCTAGTTTGGCTGGGTCAAGCTTCGCGGCGGCACCGATTGCAGGTCCGACGTCCTTTCTTGATCATTCCGGCTCTCGTTTGCTACAAACGTTCTAGAAAAATGCTGTAGTAGCCGGCGAATCGCCCGAAAATGGTCCGCGTGTAAAATTACAACTATGATCTCTTTTTTACTCAGTTTCTGGCCTGTTTGGCTGGGTCAAGCTTCAGGGCGGCCCCGATTGCCGGTCCGGCGTCCTTTTCGGGTCATTCCGGTCCTGGTTCGCTATAACTGTCCGAGACAAACCCTACCGTGGCTGGCGAATCGCCCGGAAATGGTCCGCGTCGAAATTTACAACTATCACCCCTTTTTTACTCATTTTCTGGCCAGTGTGGCTGGGTCAAGCTTCAGGGCGGCCCCGATTGCCGGTTCGGCATAATTTCGAGGTCATTCCAGTTCTGGTTCGCTACAATTGCCCGAGACAAACAGTACAGTGGCTGGAGAATCACCCGAAAATGATCCGCGTCGAAATTTACAGCTATCACCCCTTTTTTACTCAGTTTTTGGCCAGTGTGGCTGGGTCAAGCTTCAGGGCGGCCCTAATTGCTGGCCGGCGTAATTTCGGGGTCATTCCAGTTCTGGTTCGCTACAACTGTCCGAGACAAACCCTACAGTGGCTGGCGAATCGCCTAAAAATGGTCCTAGTCAAAATTTACAACCGTCACCTCTTTTTTACTCAGTTTGTGGCCGGTTTGGCTGGGTTAAGCTTCAGGGCGGCCCCGATTTCCGGTCTGGCGTCCTTTCTGGGTCATTCCAGTTCTAGTTCGCTACAAATGTTCTAGAAAAACGCTGCAGTAGCTGGCGAATCGCCCGAAAATAGTCCGCGTGTAAATTTGCAACTATGATCTCTCTTTTACTAAGTTTCTGGCCAGTTTGGCTGGGTCAAGTCTCAGGGCGGCCCCGATTGCCGGTCCGACGTCCTTTTTGGGTCATTCCGGTCCTGGTTCGCTACAATTGTCCGAGACAAACCCTACAGTGGCTGGCGAATCGCCCGAAAATGGTCCGCGTCGAAATTTATAACTATCACCCATTTTTTACTCAGTTTCTGGCCAGTGTGGCTGGGTCAAGCTTCGCGGCGGCCCCGATTGCTGGTCCGACGTCCTTTCTTGATCATTCCGGCTCTCGTTTGCTACAAATGTTCTAGAAAAATGCTGTAGTAGCCGGCGAATCGCCCGAAAATGGTCCGCGTGTAAAATTACAACTATGATCTCTTTTTTACTCAGTTTCTGGCCTGTTTGGCTGGGTCAAGCTTCAGGGCGGCCCCGATTGCCGGTCCGACGTCCTTTTCGGGTCATTCCGGTCCTGGTTCGCTATAACTGTCCGAGACAAACCCTACCGTGGCTGGCGAATCGCCCGGAAATGGTCCGCGTCGAAATTTACAACTATCACCCCTTTTTTACTCATTTTCTGGCCAGTGTGGCTGGGTCAAGCTTCAGGGCGGCCCCGATTGCCGGTTCGGCATAATTTCGAGGTCATTCCAGTTCTGGTTCGCTACAATTGCCCGAGACAAACAGTACAGTGGCTGGAGAATCACCCGAAAATGATCCGCGTCGAAATTTACAACTATCACCCCTTTTTTACTCAGTTTTTGGCCAGTGTGGCTGGGTCAAGCTTCAGGGCGGCCCTGATTGCTGGTCCGGCGTAATTTCGGGGTCATTCCAGTTCTGGTTCGCTAGAACTGTCCGAGACAAACCCTACAGTGGCTGGCGAATCGCCTAAAAATGGTCCTAGTCAAAATTTACAACCGTCACCTCTTTTTTACTCAGTTTGTGGCCGGTTTGGCTGGGTTAAGCTTCAGGGCGGCCCCGATTTCCGGTCTGGCGTCCTTTCTGGGTCGTTCCAGTTCTAGTTCGCTACAAATGTTCTAGAAAAACGCTGCAGTAGCTGGCGAATCGCCCGAAAATGCTCCGCATGTAAATTTACAACTATGATCTCTTTTTTACTCAGTTTCTGGCCAGTTTGGCTGGGTCAAGTTTCAGGGCGGCTCCGATTGCTGGTCCGACGTCCTTTTTGGGTCATTCCGGTCCTGGTTCGCTACAATTGTCCGAGACAAACCGTACAGTGGCTGGCGAATCGCCCGAAAATGGTCCGCGTCGAAATTTATAACTATCACCCATTTTTTACTCAGTTTCTGGCCAGTGTGGCTGGGTCAAGCTTCAGGGCGGCCCCGATTGCCAGTCCGGCGTAATTTCGGGGTCATTCCGGTTCTTGTTCGCTACAATTGCCCGAGACAAACAGTACAGTGGCTGGCGAATTACCCGAAAATGGTCCGCGTCGAAATTTACAACTATCACCCCTTTTTTACTCAGTTTCTGGCCAGTTTGGCTGCGTCAAGCTTCACGGCGGCCCCGATTGCCGGTCCGGCGTCCTTTCTGGGTCATTCCCGTTCTGGTTTGCTACAGATGTTTTAGAAAAACGATGCAGTAGCTGGCGAATTGCACGAAAATGGTCCGCGTGTAAATTTACAACTATGATCTCTTTTTTACTCAGTTTCTGGCCAGTTTGGCTGTGTCAAGCTTCAGGGCGGCTCCGATTGCTGCTCCGACGTCCTTTTTGGGTCATTCCGGTCCTGGTTCGCTACAATTGTCCGAGATAAACCCTACAGTGGCTAGCAAATCGCCCGAAAATGGTCCTCGTCGAAATTTATAACAATGACCCCTTTTTTGCTCAGTTTCTGGCCAGTGTGGCTGGGTCAAGGTTCAGGGCGGCCCCGATTGCCGGTCCGGTGTAATTTCGGGGTCATTTCGGTTCTGGTTCGCTACAATTGTCCGAGACAAACCCTACAGTGGCTGGCGAATCGCCTAAAAATGGTCCGTGTCAAAATTTACAACTATCACCTCTTTTTTACTCAGTTTCTGGCCAGTTTGGCTGGGTTAAGCTTCAGGGCGGCCCCGATTGCCAGTCCGGCATAATTTCGAGGTCCTTCCTGTTCTTGTTCGCTACAATTGCCCGAGACAAACAGTACAGTGGCTGGCGAATTACCCGAAAATGGTCCGCGTCGAAATTTACAACTATCACCCATTTTTTACTCAATTTCGGGCCAGTTTGTCTGGATCAAGCTTCACGGCGGCCCCGATTGCCGGTCCGGCGTCATTCCGGTTCTGGTTTGCTATAAATATTATAGAAAAATGCTGCAGTAGTTGGCGAATCACCCGAAAATGTTCCGCGTCGAACTTTATAACTATGATCTCTTTTTTACTCAGTTTCTGGCCAGTTTGGCTGGGTCAAGCTTCAGGGCGGCCCCGATCGCCAGTCCGGCGTAATTTCGAGATCATTCCAGTTGTGGTTCGCTACAACTGTCCGAGCTCTTTTTTACTCAGTTTCTGGCCAGTTTGGCTGGATTAAGCTTCGGGGCGGCCCCAATAGCCGGTCCGGCGTCCTTTCTCGGTCATTCTGGTTTAGGGTTTAGGGTTTAGGGTTTAGGGTTTAGGGTTTAGGGTTTAGGGTTTAGGGTTTAGGGTTTAGGGTTTAGGGTTTAGGGTTTAGGGTTTAGGGTTTAGGGTTTAGGGTTTAGGGTTTAGGGTTTAGGGTTTAGGGTTTAGGGTTTAGGGTTTAGGGTTTAGGGTTTAGGGTTTAGGGTTTAGGGTTTAGGGTTTAGGGTTTAGGGTTTAGGGTTTAGGGTTTAGGGTTTAGGGTTTAGGGTTTAGGGTTTAGGGTTTAGGGTTTAGGGTTTAG
>MU090038.1:68328-78471 GCA_014858505.1 Corymbia citriodora subsp. variegata
GAGACAAACAGTACAGTGGCTGGAGAATCATCCGAAAAATGATCCGCGTCGAAATTTACAACTATCACCCATTTTTTACTCAGTTTTTGGCCAGTGTGGCTGGGTCAAGCTTCAGGGCGGCCCTAATTGCTGGTCCGGCGTAATTTCGGGGTCATTCCAGTTCTGGTTCGCTACAACTGTCCGAGACAAACCCTACAGTGGCTGGCGAATCGCCTAAAAATGGTCCTAGTCAAAATTTACAACCGTCACCTCTTTTTTACTCAGTTTGTGGCCGGTTTGGCTGGGTTAAGCTTCAGGGCGGCCCCGATTTCCGGTCTGGCGTCCTTTCTGGGTCATTCCAGTTCTAGTTCGCTACAAATGTTCTAGAAAAATGCTGTAGTAGCTGGCGAATCGCCCGAAAATAGTCCGCGTGTAAATTTGCAACTATGATCTCTTTTTTACTCAGTTTCTGCCCTGTTTGGCTGGGTCAAGCTTCAGGGCGGCCCCGATTGCCGGTCCGACGTCCTTTTCGGGTCATTCCGGTCCTGGTTCGCTATAACTGTCCGAGACAAACCCTACCGTGGCTGGCGAATCGCCCGGAAATGGTCCGCGTCGAAATTTACCACTATCACCCCTTTTTTACTCACTTTCTGGCCATTGTGGCTGGGTCAAGCTTCAGGGCGGCCCCGATTGCCGGTCCGGCATAATTTCGAGGTCATTCCAGTTCTGGTTCGCTACAATTGCCCGAGACAAACAGTACAGTGGCTGGAGAATCGCCCGAAAATGATCCGCGTCGAAATTTACAACTATCACCCCTTTTTTACTCAGTTTTTGGCCAGTGTGGCTGGGTCAAGCTTCAGGGCGGCCCTGATTGCTGGTCCGGCGTAATTTCGGGGTCATTCCAGTTCTGGTTCGCTACAACTGTCCGAGACAAACCCTACAGTGGCTGGCGAATCGCCTAAAAATGGTCCTAGTCAAAATTTACAACCGTCACCTCTTTTTTACTCAGTTTGTGGCCGGTTTGGCTGGGTTAAGCTTCAGGGCGGCCCCGATTTCCGGTCTGGCGTCCTTTCTGGGTCATTCCAGTTCTAGTTCGCTACAAATGTTCTAGAAAAACGCTGCAGTAGCTGGCGAATCGCCCGAAAATAGTCCGCGTGTAAATTTGCAACTATGATCTCTCTTTTACTAAGTTTCTGGCCAGTTTGGCTGGGTCAAGTCTCAGGGCGGCCCCGATTGCCGGTCCGACGTCCTTTTTGGGTCATTCCGGTCCTGGTTCGCTACAATTGTCCGAGACAAACCCTACAGTGGCTGGCGAATCGCCCGAAAATGGTCCGCGTCGAAATTTATAACTATCACCCATTTTTTACTCAGTTTCTGGCCAGTTTGGCCGGGTCAAGCTTCAGGGCGGCCCCGATTTCCGGTCTGGCGTCCTTTCTGGGTCATTCCAGTTCTAGTTCGCTACAAATGTTCTAGAAAAACGCTGCAGTAGCTGGCGAATCGCCCGAAAATGGTCCGCGTGTAAATTTGCAACTATGATCTCTCTTTTACTAAGTTTCTGGCCTGTTTGGCTGGGTCAAGCTTTAGGGCGGCCCCGATTGCCGGTCCGACGTCCTTTTCGGGTCATTCCGGTCCTGGTTCGCTATAACTGTCCGAGACAAACCCTACCGTGGCTGGCGAATCGCCCGGAAATATGATCCGCGTCGAAATTTACAACTATCACCCCTTTTTTACTCAGTTTTTGGCCAGTGTGGCTGGGTCAAGCTTCAGGGCGGCCCTGATTGCTGGTCCGGCGTAATTTCGGGGTCATTCCAGTTCTGGTTCGCTACAACTGGCCGAGACAAACCCTACAGTGGCTGGCGAATCGCCTAAAAATGGTCCTAGTCAAAATTTACAACCGTCACCTCTTTTTTACTCAGTTTGTGGCCGGTTTGGCTGGGTTAAGCTTCAGGGCGGCCCCGATTTCCGGTCTGGCGTCCTTTCTGGGTCGTTCCAGTTCTAGTTCGCTACAAATGTTCTAGAAAAACGCTGCAGTAGCTGGCGAATCGCCCGAAAATAGTCCGCGTGTAAATTTGCAACTATGATCTCTCTTTTACTAAGTTTCTGGCCAGTTTGGCTGGGTCAAGTCTTAGGGCGGCCCCGATTGCCGGTCCGACGTCCTTTTTGGGTCATTCCGGTCCTGGTTCGCTACAATTGTCCGAGACAAACCCTACAGTGGCTGGCGAATCGCCCGAAAATGGTCCGCGTCGAAATTTACAGCTATCACCCCTTTTTTACTCAGTTTTTGGCCAGTGTGGCTGGGTCAAGCTTCAGGGCGGCCCTAATTGCTGGTCCGGCGTAATTTCGGGGTCATTCCAGTTCTGGTTCGCTACAACTCTCCGAGACAAACCCTACAGTGGCTGGCGAATCGCCTAAAAATGGTCCTAGTCAAAATTTACAACCGTCACCTCCTTTTTACTCAGTTTGTGGCCGGTTTGGCTGGGTTAAGCTTCAGGGCGGCCCCGATTTCCGGTCTGGCGTCCTTTCTGGGTCGTTCCAGTTCTAGTTCGCTACAAATGTTCTAGAAAAACGCTGCAGTAGCTGGCGAATCGCCCGAAAATAGTCCGCGTGTAAATTTGCAACTATGATCTCTCTTTTANCGGTCCGGCGTAATTTCGGGGTCATTCCGGTTCTGGATCGCTACAACTGTCCGAGACAAACCCTACAGTGGCTGGCGAATCGCCTGAAAATGGTCCGTGTCAAAAATAACATCTATCACCTCTTTTTTACTCAGTTTCTGGCCAGTTTGGCTGGGTTAAGCCTCAGGGCGGCCCCGATTGTCGGTCCGGCGTAATTTCGAGGTCCTTCCTGTTCTGGTTCGCTACAATTGCCGAGACAAACAGTACAGTGGCTGGCGAATTACCCGAAAATGGTCCGCGTCGAAATTTACAAATATCACCCCTTTTTTACTCACTTTCTGGCCCGTGTGGCTTGGTCAAGCTTTAGGGCGGCCCTGATTGCCGGTCCGGCGTAATTTCGTGGTCATTCCCGTTCTGGTTCGCTACAACTGTCCGAGAGAAACCCTACAGTGGCTGGCTAATCGCCGGAAAATGGTCCGTGTCAAAATTTACAACTATCACCTCTTTTTTACTCAGTTTCTGGCCAGTTTGGCTGGGTTAAGCCTCAGGGCGGCCCCGATTGTCGGTCCGGCGTAATTTCGAGGTTCTTCCTGTTCTGTTTCGCTACAATTGCCGAGACAAACAGTACAGTGGCTGGCGAATTACCCGAAAATGGTCCGCGTCGAAATTTACAACTATCACCCCTTTTTTACTCAGTTTCTAGCCCGTGTGGCTTGGTCAAGCTTCAGGGCGGCCCTGATTGCCGGTCCGGCGTAATTTCGGGCTCATTCCGGTTCTGGTTCGCTACAACTGTCCGAGACAAACCCTACAGTGGCTGGCGAATCGCCTGAAAATGGTCCGTGTCAAAATTTACAACTATCACCTCTTTTTTACTCAGTTTCTGGCCAGTTTGGCTGGGTTAAGCCTCAGGGCGGCCCCGATTGTCGGTCCGGCGTAATTTCGAGGTCCTTCCTGTTCTGGTTCGCTACAATTGTCTGAGACAAACCCTACAGTGGCTGGCGAATCGCCTGAAAATGGTCCGTGTCAAAATTAACAACTATCACCTCTTTTTTACTCAGTTTCTGGCCAGTTTGGCTGGGTTAAGCCTCAGGGCGGCCCCGATTGTCGGTCCGGCGTAATTTCGAGGTCCTTCCTGTTCTGTTTCGCTACAATTGCCGAGACAAACAGTATAGTGGCTGGCGAATTACCCGAAAATGGCCCGCGTCGAAATTTACAAATATCACCCCTTTTTTACTCACTTTCTGGCCCGTGTGGCTTGGTCAAGCTTCAGGGCGGCCCTGATTGCCGGTCCGGCGTAATTTCGGGCTCATTCCGGTTCTGGTTCGCTACAACTGTCCGAGACAAACCCTACAGTGGCTGGCGAATCGCCTGAAAGTGGTCCGTGTCAAAATTTACAACTATCACCTCTTTTTTACTCAGTTTCTGGCCAGTGTGGCTGGGTCAAGCTTCAGGGCGGCCCCGATTGCCGGTCCGGCGTAATTTCGGGGTCATTCCGGTTCTGGTTCGCTACAACTGTCCGAGACAAACCCTACAGTGGCTGGCGAATCGCCCGAAAATGGTCCGTGTCAAAAATTAGAACTATCACCTCTTTTTTACTCAGTTTCTGGCCAGATTGGCTGGGTTAAGCTTCAGGGCGGCCCCGATTGCCGGTCCGGCGTAATTTCGAGGTCATTCCAGTTCTGGTTCGCTGTAGTTGCCCGAGACAAACAGTACAGTAGCTAGCGAATCACCCGAAAATGGTCCGCGTCGAAATTTACAACTATCGCCCCTTTTTTACTCAGTTTCTGGCACGTTTGGCTGGGTCAAGCTTCACGGCGGCCCCGATTGCCGGTCCGGCGTCATTTCTGCAATCACCCCTTTTTTACTCAGTTTCTGGCCAGTGTGGCTGGGTCAAGCTTTAGGGCGGCCCCAATTGCCGGTCCGGTGTAATTTCGGGGTCATTCCGGTTCTGGTTCGCTACAACTGTCCGAGACAAACCCTACAGTGGTTGGCGAATCGCCTAAAAATGGTCCGTGTCAAAATTTACAACTATCACCTCTTTTTTACTCAGTTTCTGGCCAGTTTGGCTGGGTTAAGCTTTAGGGCGGCCCCGATTGCCAGTCCGGTGTAATTTCGAGGTCCTTCCTGTTCTTGTTCGCTACAATTGCCCGAGAGAAACAGTACAGTGGCTGGCGAATTACCCGAAAATGGTCCGCGTCGAAATTTACTACTATCACCCCTTTTTTACTCAATTTCCGGCCGGTTTGGCTTGGTCAAGCTGCACGGCGGCACCGATTGCCGGTCCGGCGTCATTCCGGTTCTGGTTTGCTACAAATATCATAGAAAAATGCTGCAATAGTTGGCGAATCGCCCGAAAATGGTCCGCGTCGAACTTTATAACTATGATCTCTTTTTTACTCAGTTGCTGGCAAGTTTGGCTGGGTCAAGCTTCAGGGCGGCCCCGATTGCCGGTCCGGCGTAATTTCGAGATCATTCCAGTTCTGGTTCGCTACAACTGTCCGAGACAAACCCTACAGTGGCCGGCGAATCGCCCGAAAATGGTCCGTGTCAAAAATTAGAACTATCACCTCTTTTTTACTCAGTTTCTGGCCAGATTGGCTGGGTTAAGCTTCAGGGCGGCTCCGATTGCCGGTCCGGCGTAATTTCGAGGTCATTCCAGTTCTGGTTCGCTGTAGTTGCCCGAGACAAACAGTACAGTAGCTAGCGAATCACCCGAAAATGGTCCGCGTCGAAATTTACAACTATCGCCCCTTTTTTACTCAGTTTTTGGCCAGTGTGGCTGGGTCAAGCTTCGGGGCGGCCCTGATTGCTGGTCCGGCGTAATTTCGGGGTCATTCCAGTTCTGGTTCGCTACAACTCTCCGAGACAAACCCTACAGTGGCTGGCGAATCGCCTAAAAATGGTCCTAGTCAAAATTTACAACCGTCACCTCTTTTTTACTCAGTTTGTGGCCGGTTTGGCTGGGTTAAGCTTCAGGGCGGCCCCGATTTCCGGTCTGGCGTCCTTTCTGGGTCGTTCCAGTTCTAGTTCGCTACAAATGTTCTAGAAAAACGCTGCAGTAGCTGGCGAATCGCCCGAAAATAGTCCGCGTGTAAATTTGCAACTATGATCTCTCTTTTACTAAGTTTCTGGCCAGTTTGGCTGGGTCAAGTCTCAGGGCGGCCCCGATTGCCGGTCCGACGTCCTTTTTGGGTCATTCCGGTCCTGGTTCGCTACAATTGTCCGAGACAAACCCTACAGTGGCTGGCGGATCGCCCGAAAATGGTCCGCGTCGAAATTTATAACTATCACCCATTTTTTACTCAGTTTCTGGCCAGTGTGGCTAGGTCAAGCTTCGCGGCGGCCCCGATTGCTGGTCCGACGTCCTTTCTTGATCATTCCGGCTCTCGTTTGCTACAAATGTTCTAGAAAAATGCTGTAGTAGCCGGCGAATCGCCCGAAAATGGTCCGCGTGTAAAATTACAACTATGATCTCTTTTTTACTCAGTTTCTGGCCTGTTTGGCTGGGTCAAGCTTCAGGGCGGCCCCGATTGCCGGTCCGACGTCCTTTTCGGGTCATTCCGGTCCTGGTTCGCTATAACTGTCCGAGACAAACCCTACCGTGGCTGGCGAATCGCCCGGAAATGGTCCGCGTCGAAATTTGCAACTATCACCCCTTTTTTACTCATTTTCTGGCCAGTGTGGCTGGGTCAAGCTTCAGGGCGGCCCCGATTGCCGGTTCGGCATAATTTCGAGGTCATTCCAGTTCTGGTTCGCTACAATTGCCCGAGACAAACAGTACAGTGGCTGGAGAATCACCCGAAAATGATCCGCGTCGAAATTTACAACTATCACCCATTTTTTACTCAGTTTTTGGCCAGTGTGGCTGGGTCAAGCTTCGGGGCGGCCCTGATTGCTGGTCCGGCGTAATTTCGGGGTCATTCCAGTTCTGGTTCGCTACAACTGTCCGAGACAAACCCTACAGTGGCAGGCGAATCGCCTAAAAATGGTCCTAGTCAAAATTTACAACCGTCACCTCTTTTTTACTCAGTTTCTGGCGGTGTGGCTGGGTCAAGCTTCGCGGCGGCCCCGATTTCCGGTCCGACGTCCTTTCTGGGTCGTTCCGGCTCTAGTTCGCTACAAATGTTCTAGAAAAACGCTGCAGTAGCTGGCGAATCGCCCGAAAATAGTCCGCGTGTAAATTTGCAACTACGATCTCTCTTTTACTAAGTTTCTGGCCAGTTTGGCTGGGTCAAGTCTCAGGGCGGCCCCGATTGCCGGTCCGACGTCCTTTTTGGGTCATTCCGGTCCTGGTTCGCTACAATTGTCCGAGACAAACCCTACAGTGGCTGGCGAATCGCCCGAAAATGGTCCGCGTCGAAATTTATAACTATCACCCATTTTTTACTCAGTTTCTGGCCAGTGTGGCTAGGTCAAGCTTCGCGGCGGCCCCGATTGCTGGTCCGACGTCCTTTCTTGATCATTCCGGCTCTCGTTTGCTACAAATGTTCTAGAAAAATGCTGTAGTAGCCGGCGAATCGCCCGAAAATGGTCCGCGTGTAAAATTACAACTATGATCTCTTTTTAACTCAGTTTCTGGCCTGTTTGGCTGGGTCAAGCTTCAGGGCGGCCCCGATTGCCGGTCCGACGTCCTTTTCGGGTCATTCCGGTCCTGGTTCGCTATAACTGTCCGAGACAAACCCTACCGTGGCTGGCGAATCGCCCGGAAATGGTCCGCGTCGAAATTTGCAACTATCACCCCTTTTTTACTCATTTTCTGGCCAGTGTGGCTGGGTCAAGCTTCAGGGCGGCCCCGATTGCCGGTTCGGCATAATTTCGAGGTCATTCCAGTTCTGGTTCGCTACAATTGCCCGAGACAAACAGTACAGTGGCTGGAGAATCACCCGAAAATGATCCGCGTCGAAATTTACAACTATCACCCATTTTTTACTCAGTTTTTGGCCAGTGTGGCTGGGTCAAGCTTCAGGGCGGCCCTGATTGCTGGTCCGGCGTAATTTCGGGGTCATTCCAGTTCTGGTTCGCTAGAACTGTCCGAGACAAACCCTACAGTGGCTGGCGAATCGCCTAAAAATGGTCCTAGTCAAAATTTACAACCGTCACCTCTTTTTTACTCAGTTTGTGGCCGGTTTGGCTGGGTTAAGCTTCAGGGCGGCCCCGATTTCCGGTCTGGCGTCCTTTCTGGGTCGTTCCGGTTCTAGTTCGCTACAAATGTTCTAGAAAAACGCTGCAGTAGCTGGCGAATCGCCCGAAAATAGTCCGCGTGTAAATTTGCAACGATGATCTCTCTTTTACTAAGTTTCTGGCCAGTTTGGCTGGGTCAAGTCTCAGGGCGGCCCCGATTGCCGGTCCGACGTCCTTTTTGGGTCATTCCGGTCCTGGTTCGCTACAATTGTCCGAGACAAACCCTACAGTGGCTGGCGAATCGCCCGAAAATGGTCCGCGTCGAAATTTATAACTATCACCCATTTTTTACTCAGTTTCTGGCCAGTGTGGCTGGGTCAAGCTTCGCGGCGGCCCCGATTGCTGGTCCGACGTCCTTTCTTGATCATTCCGGCTCTCGTTTGCTACAAATGTTCTAGAAAAATGCTGTAGTAGCCGGCGAATCGCCCGAAAATAGTCCGCGTGTAAATTTGCAACTATGATCTCTCTTTTACTAAGTTTCTGGCCAGTTTGGCTGGGTCAAGTCTCAGGGCGGCCCCGATTGCCGGTCCGACGTCCTTTTTGGGTCATTCCGGTCCTGGTTCGCTACAATTGTCCGAGACAAACCCTACAGTGGCTGGCGGATCGCCCGGAAATGGTCCGCGTCGAAATTTATAACTATCACCCATTTTTTACTCAGTTTCTGGCCAGTGTGGCTGGGTCAAGCTTCGCGGCGGCCCCGATTGCTGGTCCGACGTCCTTTCTTGATCATTCCGGCTCTCGTTTGCTACAAATGTTCTAGAAAAATGCTGTAGTAGCCGGCGAATCGCCCGAAAATGGTCCGCGTGTAAAATTACAACTATGATCTCTTTTTTACTCAGTTTCTGGCCTGTTTGGCTGGGTCAAGCTTCAGGGCGGCCCCGATTGCCGGTCCGACGTCCTTTTCGGGTCATTCCGGTCCTGGTTCGCTATAACTGTCCGAGACAAACCCTACCGTGGCTGGCGAATCGCCCGGAAATGGTCCGCGTCGAAATTTACAACTATCACCCCTTTTTTACTCATTTTCTGGCCAGTGTGGCTGGGTCAAGCTTCAGGGCGGCCCCGATTGCCGGTTCGGCATAATTTCGAGGTCATTCCAGTTCTGGTTCGCTACAATTGCCCGAGACAAACAGTACAGTGGCTGGAGAATCACCCGAAAATGATCCGCGTCGAAATTTACAACTATCACCCCTTTTTTACTCATTTTCTGGCCAGTGTGGCTGGGTCAAGCTTCAGGGCGGCCCCGATTGCTGGTCCGGCGTAATTTCGGGGTCATTCCAGTTCTGGTTCGCTACAACTGTCCGAGACAAACCCTACAGTGGCTGGCGAATCGCCTAAAAATGGTCCTAGTCAAAATTTACAACCGTCACCTCTTTTTTACTCAGTTTGTGGCCGGTTTGGCTGGGTTAAGCTTCAGGGCGGCCCCGATTTCCGGTCTGGCGTCCTTTCTGGGTCGTTCCAGTTCTAGTTCGCTACAAATGTTCTAGAAAAACGCTGCAGTAGCTGGCGAATCGCCCGAAAATAGTCCGCGTGTAAATTTGCAACTATGATCTCTCTTTTACTAAGTTTCTGGCCAGTTTGGCTGGGTCAAGTCTCGGGGCGGCCCCGATTGCCGGTCCGACGTCCTTTTTGGGTCATTCCGGTCCTGGTTCGCTACAATTGTCCGAGACAAACCCTACAGTGGCTGGCGAATCGCCCGAAAATGGTCCGCGTCGAAATTTATAACTATCACCCATTTTTTACTCAGTTTCTGGCCAGTGTGGCTGGGTCAAGCTTCGCGGCGGCCCCGATTGCTGGTCCGACGTCCTTTCTTGATCATTCCGGCTCTCGTTTGCTACAAATGTTCTAGAAAAATGCTGTAGTAGCCGGCGAATCGCCCGAAAATGGTCCGCGTGTAAAATTACAACTATGATCTCTTTTTTACTCAGTTTCTGGCCTGTTTGGCTGGGTCAAGCTTCAGGGCGGCCCCGATTGCCGGTCCGACGTCCTTTTCGGGTCATTCCGGTCCTGGTTCGCTATAACTGTCCGAGACAAACCCTACCGTGGCTGGCGAATCGCCCGGAAATGGTCCGCGTCGAAATTTACAACTATCACCCCTTTTTTACTCATTTTCTGGCCAGTGTGGCTGGGTCAAGCTTCAGGGCGGCCCCGATTGCCGGTTCGGCATAATTTCGAGGTCATTCCAGTTCTGGTTCGCTACAATTGCCCGAGACAAACAGTACAGTGGCTGGAGAATCACCCGAAAATGATCCGCGTCGAAATTTACAGCTATCACCCCTTTTTTACTCAGTTTTTGGCCAGTGTGGCTGGGTCAAGCTTCGGGGCGGCCCTGATTGCTGGTCCGGCGTAATTTCGGGGTCATCCCAGTTCT
>MU090039.1:0-49118 GCA_014858505.1 Corymbia citriodora subsp. variegata
AGAGAACATCTGTGAGAGAACGCACATTGCAATGAGAGCGCTACTTTACTACCCCTTCGAAACGGTGACGTCTCCTTTGTAGCCTCTAACGAAATTTAATGAGCGGTTATGTAATCAAAGTATTGAGGGTTCGAACTTCTTAAAGCGCCCATTTAATTTCACTAAATCGTGATGATTTCTTTTCTTTCTTTCACAATGTCATTGCAAACCTAAAACTCGAAGTTTGAGGACTTAAGGCAAAAGAAAAAAATTGTTTATCGACTCAATTGAACATTTCACAAAAGTTTAAGATCTGTTGAGCCTTTATTCATCTTTTAATACCATAGACTTTGTAACCTAATATAATATTTTATTATGAAGTCACTTTTCGTTTGTTAGATGATTTCGAGTTTAACCTCTTTTAACTTCAACACCAAGTTTATTATGAACTTGCCATGTTGGTTCTAAAAATCCTCTGCTTTAGTTCAATCTTCTCTTACCATCGAATTCATATACTTTAGTGATGTCTTTGGTAGGTAGCTTTCTTTTGTCACGATTTTCCTCTAATTTTGTCACCGGGTGGAGACAGGGTTTTGTCTACTTATTTACTAAGAAGAAGCTTGATTTAATTTTTCTTTTTAAAAAAATTCGTGGCATTTCTTAATAGAAGAAAAATCAACATGTGTCAGGCGGAGAAAGTGTCAATGTCAACTTCTCATAAAGTACTACGACTCCACACCGCCACTCATTTATCTAATTAGACAATGAAATAAAGAAATGGGAAAGAGTGAAAAATGGGAATATGCATCTTCAGAAGTGAACATGAAGAACTACAAAAAAGTTGGCTGATTGTTTGGAAGGAGGTTATGCAATAAGGAAACGGGAAGGGAATAGGAAAAAGAAGAAAATGAAGGAAAGTACGTGTGAAAAGGGAAAGAGTACCAAGTGTCACACCCACATGACTGGCCTCCTCGAAGATAGGCCCGGGTTGGATTTTTGACACCACTTGTAAGATTCGGAAGCATCACCAGACTCGCCTAGCATTGGGCATGCATGACCAATGCGATAGCATGAGTTTGGTACATAAGCAAACCTTGCAATGATTTATAGTGAAAAAGTTTCAAAGTGCGCAATTTGTGTAGTTTTGATAGCTTAGGTAACCTTTCTATAGACCTCCATTTCTCAATTGATAATACCTCTGGTGAGTTTGTTAAATAATGCAAACTTTCAAGTGATTCACAATGACTTACATGCAATCTCCACAACGTATGTAGTTTTTGATAGATCAAGGAACCTTTCTATATTGCTCAAGTTCTCAATTGACAATGTCTCCAATGAGCTTGGTAAATCAAGCAGACCTTGCAGTGAGTCACTTACCCACAGGTCCCACAACTTATGCAGTTTGGATAGATCAATTAACCTTTTTATGGAGCTACATTCATCAATAGATAATCCCTCCAGCAATTCTATTTTTCCCAAATCTTGAATCTCAATTTGCTGTGAGCACATACAGATATGCAACCTTTCGAGCTTCCCTAAGCTTGATAGACTCGATATCCTCACCGGCAATTCACAGTCTCACACCCTTAAACATTGGAGATTCTCTAGTTGTGCAAACTTGATCTCTCTCAACCATCATCTACAAAGCATTAAGCTACAAATATCTCAATTTAAAAAGGAATCGTTGTTCTATCGGTGACTTAGACTTCATCTAATCACAAAGAATGAAGACCTAAAGGAAGACTTGGGAGGGATCAAGATCATAACAACATATGTTGAGTATCAAAAGCTGAGGAGGCCGTTGATAGATCAAGAATCATCACTAGATATGAAAAGATGCAATAGATGGGGAGGCCATGTAATATCTATACTTCTACAACTATCGTATCCCAACGTTTCAAGATTCTCCAACATCTCTATGGCCTTTAGTAGCTCTCTTATCTTACTCCTGTGCATTTTTAAGGGCTTCAGCTTTTTAAGATATTCAATAGAAGCAGGCATTTCTGTAATCTTTGTACCCTCCAAGTCTAATTCAAGCAATGATTCTAGTCCTCCAATAGAGTTTGGTGGCTCCCTTATCTAAGTATGTTCCAAGCCCATTTTCTCCAAACTTTTAAGATCTCCAATAAAATTAGGTAGCTCTCTTATCTTACTAAAAGCCATAAATACGCAATGCAGTCTTTTAAGATATCCAATAGAAGTAGGCAATGTTGTAAACTTAGTACAATATAAGTCTTAAGTCCAATAATGATTCCAATCGTCCAATATAATTTTTGACTAAATTGACATTCATATAATAAATTTATGATTTTTTGGTATTTTTTTCAAAAATAAAGGTTCTACGTGTGCTATAGAAGCCCTAAACGTTTTGGTTGTTCTTGATTGAGTCTTAAACATTTTACGTACTTAGTTGACTCCACAAGTTTTTTGGAAAATGTGCATTGAGTTCTAATTTCTTGCTGGTAACATTTACTCCTCGCAGGAACATGTTCTTTTATTTTCCACAAAATTAAGCATTATTTTGACAATACTCAAAGAACAAAACACATAAGTTTCGTTGAAAATTCAGTGAAAATTTTGATTATGAGATTTTGTGGATAAATAGAATTAAACTTTACATCACTACTTTATGTGACTCAAGAAAAAGATCAAAATCAAATACTAGGGTTTTCCTATCTGTTTAGGTAAATTTTTATGTTTTATTTCTTAATTAGTTTCCATAAACAAGCTCATTACTCAATAATGGTTCATATTCATATTTTTTTTTCTTTTATTGCGGTTAAAATGATGCTTTATTACAAAAGAGTATAATTGTCCACTTACTTAAGATCACTGACAATGATATCAATTCTTAATCACATTTTTGTCAAAATATTTAGAACTCGGTTGATTAAAAATATTACGTTTAGGATTTAATTTAACAGATTGTCAAAATATTAGTACATTATTACACATATTCTCCCACGATTGTGTGACAACTAAAAAAAGAAGAGCAACTCTCTATGTGTATGTTCTCTCTTCTTTTGCACTTTCCTCATTTGTTTTGTCTATACTCCATCAAATGAAGTCTGAAAATACAGATAAATTGAGCTAACAAAGACTAAGGCTGCATTTGTTTCAATGACAGTAGTTTCCCAGAAAGTGTTTTCCAGTCTTTCTACTGTTTGCTTTTCCAAAAACAATTTGGTTAATAGAAAATACTTTTTAGTCAACATAAATATTATGTATTATTTTAGGAAAATGAATTCCTATACATGGGAAATGGAAAACATTTTCCCTCTTTATCGAGTCTTTAGATCCTTCCCTTTTTATTAGGTCATATCTATCATTTTCTTTTACTCTCCAAAATCTCTCTCTTTTTTTTTTTTTACACTAGTGTAAATTGTTAGTTTAAATGTTATTAAATCATTTTCCAAATGCGATCCAAACGCCTGAAAACATTTTCAATACATATCATCAAACACAATAAAACTAATCATTTTTCATGAAAATGATTTCTTGAAAAATATTTTCCAAAAATAGTACGATTTCCGCGAAACAAATGCACCCTAAAGTTTCAATTTCAATTTCACTGTAATAGCAAGTTTGATCTAGCTATAAATGACATAAGTCTTAGTCTAGTGTCATGCACTTGTCATGTGAAATTAATTTTTACAATATTTCATTATATAGTTTTAAGAGGAGGAAAAAAATAGAGAATGTATCTATTTCAGTGTGTCTGATAGAGCTTTTTCATTTTTTGTCCTAGAGTTATGCGAAGTATTTCATTATCACAAACTCTCTCTCTCTCTCATGACCATATGCTACTTATAGGATTAAGTAACTATGTTTTTCTTACAATGGTTTTTATTTCTTTCGCCTATTGTAATTGGCAGACATCGAGTCGGTTTATAAGAAATAATGTTGAGCTTATCCAATAAGCATCAAACTAACCGACTTGACGTGAAATGGATTAATTATTCTTAGTTTGCTCATTTATTGAGTGCCCACTTGATAGAAATGTCTCCAATAGTTGAAATTGATAACATTTTTTGGGTAAACCAAATCCATCGATTTTAATCCACTAAAGAAGAGAAAAGAAAGACAATGATATTCTCATGCTGCGTTGTATCACACTCAGAAGACACCACTAGTGCGGAAATCTAAAACAATAGATGAGCAAAATGTAGCTAGACTATATCTAAACTTTCATGAATGTGCAAAATCATTGATCAATGGAGCCGCTGAGCTTCACCCACGAAGTTAGGAATACTATCCTTATATGATACAACAACCTATAAAGTAGGGAGTGCTATCCTTATCGCAAACTCATACCAAAATGTTTAAACAAGAAGCTTAATTTAATAATAATCAAGAGATAATAAGTGCATCTTTTGAGCAACTATCATATTGGCATGGATTAAGTGTCATTCGAACAACACTACTTCCGTATTGCCGCTCTAACAAAATGTGCAATGTGTAATAATGCCGAAAAATACAAGTGACAAAGCAAAATTTTGAACTTCCAAAAAGTTCGCAAGAATATTTTCTTCAATAAGAGGATAAGCATCAACTCAACAAGCAAAAAATTATTTCAATGATTGGTGACCTACCGTCGGTTTAATATAAGATGAGACAGACCACAAGTGAGAGAGAACTAAAGCTTAGCAAAGTTAGATAGAAATATCCTCTCAAGCATAATCTGGCATCACATTCCTCAGGATCATGATGTGATGTTCTAAATTTTCGATCTATTTTGAAATATATGAATGATTATTTTGTCAATGTATTATTAGTTCAATCTCGCTCTAAACTGATCACTCATGAGATACTAACCAAAGAGGAAAAACTATTAAGAATTAAAGTATATGCAACCAAAGAACTCGATCATGGATTGACGATTCAACCACAGAGATTGACGAGAGTCGAGTAATCGATTTCTTGCAATTACATGACAACCAAAGTTATCCATGAATCGATGAAACTTAAACGTAGACTAATATTATTTTAACCATAGGTTGAATACGCGTAACTCCTAAAAGCCACTTGTTAGTATGAAACGTACTTCATTTGCAACTGATTGAACTTAGCCATGATTTAATCCTATCTCAGGTATTGAGTTTTCCGGGACATCAGAACTAAAATGTTAGAGAATGCCTCATTAATACCCAAAAGTGTTAGTTTGCTCTGAAACATTGGAAAAGGGATTTAATGGGCTGAAGTTGAAGTCCATGAGGGAATGGGCTGGGTAGGGTGCATTGGGCCCCACGCAAGCCCAAAGTGGGCCCAACACCAAGTCTGATCAATTTCCAAGCCTATTTTTCGAACCCAATTCCGATTTTGGCCTAAACCGAGCCCGACAATCTTCCGAGCTGTTACTATTCATTATGTCAGATTCCTTGGCTCGCTTTTTGATTTTTCACCCAATGACAAATGAGGAAATTTGTGTCCAAAAATTGGAAATGACCAAAATGCTTTTAGCATTAATGCACAAGAGACAAAATGGGAATAGAAACTATGCTAGCTCAGGGGAATGATGGTATTAGGCTCTAATTCTCTCCCTCTCTCCCTGCTCTGCTTTTCCCCTACACCTGCATGTACGCTTCTCTCTCCCCCGTTCCATCTTCTTCTTCTTCTTCTTCTTCTTCTTCTTCTTCTTCCTCTTCTTCTCTTCTTCTTTTCCCCTAGTTCTGCTATCTCGCTTTAGTTTTGACCGCACGCCACCATTGTCAGCCATCACCGTCACCTCACGTTGCCCACCAAGTAGCCGCGTCTCACCCCCATGCCTCCCGTGAGTCAAACCACCACACCACTAGCTGGCACTGGCTGCTTCCTCACCCTCTCGGTTCCTCTCTCTCTCGGTCATGCTTTCACCAAACCAGCCGCCTAGCAGCTCTGCCTGTACGCCAGAGCCATTATGAGACACAAGACCGCTCGCATGTCACCGTCCTCCACTGCAAGCCACACCCGAGCCACCACCACAGTCCGCCCGTCCCTCTCTCTTTCTCGGTCTCTGTCTCGGTGTCTCTCTCTCTACTTTCCCCATCGAGCCGGCTGCCACATCACCACAGCGACTAGCCTCCTCACGCCACCCTCGTCACCGCCGGAGGACTGCCGTCCTCGTCACCGCCAGAGGACTGCCGTGAGCTGTCGCTCACTGTCAAGGAAGCCAAGCTTCCGTCCATGTCACTCTCTCCCTCGGTATCCTCCTCGTCGGAGCCACCCCTGACAAGATTCGTTCCCGTCCTACCTTGGTAGCCATGAATTGCTCTTGCTGCCACCGTCGTGCTTGTGTTATCGCCGTTGCAAATCAATGAATTAAGGCTTTAATCCCTTGATTGGTGTGTTAATCTCGATTAGGGATAGATTAGTTTATGACTAATTTGGATTAAATGATTATTTAAAGTTAATTAAAATTAGTGATGGTTACTTTCACTAATCCTACTTAGTGTTAATCAATTATAGTGTAACTGTGATTTGTGCTAATTAATTATAATTAATCATATTTTAATAATTTATTACAACTAATTATTTTGTGTTAATTAATTAGTTTTAATAATAATTAATTATGATTAATTCCTTTTGTGTTAATTAATTATATTTAATAATAATGCATTAGGGTTAGATCTTATTTATGTTAATTATTTATAACAAACTGTTAGGTTATCACAATAGGGCGATAAGTGGGCATTATATGTATTATCGACTTGGTTTATATACTGATTTTATGCATATTCCTTATTCGTTGGAGCATGTTTATGTTGAGAAATAAAATGATTGTGCAATTTGAGATACTTGTGTGGCCACATTAAATGAACCAATCACCTAGCAAGAGTTTGGGGAGACAATATTTGATTTATCGGATTCCCAGAGAGTATCCAAATGTCAAGTTGTGGTTGAGGCCAGACCAATGCTCCGTATATGAATGCCGTCTATGGTGGGAATTCTAGGTGATGCCATGTTTGATGGGGTAGGACAATGCCTAGTCATGCCAGAAAATAGCCAACCTTCGAGTTGTGTCGTGACCTGAGGGTCATAAGAATCAGAATATGCGTGATTGTATTGTCTATGAGAGATTATGAGTTGTGTGCTGATTATATGAATGCTCGATTGCATTATTGCTGGCATGTGTGAAATTTATATCGTGCAAGGTATGTATAGTTACAAGGTAAGATTTCCTGCGAATCGATTTAATTGTCGATTATTCACTATGATGGATGCATATGTTAGGTACTCTTAAGGCTAATTGATATCCTGATTAAGGTTTACAATTTTGACTCATTGAGATTTTATTTCATTTATCATTGTTAACTATTTTTCGAGCCCCTAGGTATGGCTTTCCACCCTACACGATTCGGACTCCTTCTTGCTATTGAGATGCAATAGGGAGTGAGGCAGTCTTCTTAAAGTTTACTGCTTTTATTTGGGTGGCCAAGGGATAGGGCAAATTGGCCGCACATCCTTTTGTGGCTTGATTCGTCTAGTTCAATGGTAGTCTACTTGGATCCTATGAAGGACTAGCTGGGTGACGTGTTGGGTGGACATTAGATGCCTTCTTTCTGGACAAACTAGACCTCAGCCCCTTTTAAGATAAAGTTGATTGACCCCTTTACCCCATTATATCTTTTTGTCAACAAGCGGAACAATGCCCACTTGTAAGGTTGTATATATATGTTCCCAAGGGTTAATCTCGTAAATAAATAAGATAGGGTGTTTGCTATTTTCTGGTTATCACTATTGTTGATGTTGATCGGGTGTTTATTGTTTCGTTTCCATATACATATAATTAAAAGATAAAAAGAATAGTTTGTGACTCATCTTGAGACGTCGTGTTCATTTGACCACAGTAATTAGGGGTTATCGCGTGCTCTAGAGTTGGGGCGTGACACATGATAAGCTCAGAATCCACAATAAAATTAAATCAGACAGTTTGAGCAAAGATGCTACAAGCTTTCGGCATTCATGTATCTGTCATGCCGGGGGATCTTGCAAAGGCTGTCGGTAGTTCTAGCTCAGTCTTCTGTGCAAGTGGAGAGACATTAAATTCTTCCAAACTTTAAAGTATCCCACTACAACAACCACAATAAATTTCTGTCGTATAAGTTGAGAAAATGTATAAGATTGCAAAATTTTGGACTCACTTTTTACCTCAGGAGTGAAGTCTTTATCCATTAACCATTTCCGAGCACCCTAAAGATGGCAAAGAAAACTATTAATTACAATATAAACCAGATCTTTTCAACCCTACAGATGACAAAGAGTACGATCATCAAACGATAAGGAGAGAGAACAAAAACCACAAGTTCCAATAATTCAATTGCAGCGGCTGAATATGATTTGCATACCCCCCAAAAGTCTTTGGGAACTTCTCCGGAAATCACACGAAGGGATATTCGGTAGTCCCGAATATAACATTGATGGAGAGTCTGGAATTTGCTTTCGTGAATTCGACGGTATCAATCATAACCGAGTTAATTTTTGAGACAAGGAATCATTGTCCAACAAAGAAAATCAAGAGAATGGTGACTTCCAGTCAAATGTGGCTATTTAAGCTTCCTTTGAGAAGCTCCCCTTTACCTTCATGAGGGTCATTGCGCACCATTCGTCATGAGATTCAGCTGCTTCATTTCCGACAGCCATGTCAACTTGAAGTGACTGGAATTCGTACTGAAGGGACTTGATTAAAAAATCTATGCAAATTCAAAAGCTTGATTAGAGAAATTAGAAGCGGAATAATATAATACAATAAAAGTACGTAAGTTCGACCGTGAATATAGAATGTAAAAACAAATTATAATGTGCGTGGAGGAGGGACAACTGCCGGAGGGTTGGGTCCCACGAGGTTGAAATCACAAAATCACCCACCGGTAATGCTTATCTCCTCGAAACAGACACATTTTCGGACAGAAAAAAGAAGAAGAGAGAGAATGGAGGGGTGCCAGCATACCAAAAAGATCAAAAGGGACTAGATTTGAATTCATTTACTAATTTTTCTAACATCTCTAATCTTTTATTTTATCGTATTGGGTCAATAATTCTAATGTCCATAAATCATGCGTGTATTACAAATTAACAGAATTAAAAAAACAAAGTACATGACAATGCTTCCTGAAATTTGTGCCTCACACTTAGTTTCTCTTGGTAAGCAATTCTTCTCAATTATTTTAGGGCCGCTTGCTTTAACTTCTTAAAAGTACTTATGACTTCGAAAAGTTAATGAAAGAATTTAATGTTACTTAAAATTACGTTAGTTGGTGAAGTGATGTATTTAAAGATTTAAGATGTTCAATAGCAGATCTTAAATACAAGGAAGTATGAGGCAAATCAAAAGTAAAGGCTGCCCCACAAGAGACCAAGAATTGACTTCAAGAAAACCTCGACGGATCTTTTCAATTATATAATAGGAAAAAAGAAGAATGCAATTTATGTATGCTCGAAATGAATACTTATTCGTATTCCCAGTATATATATATATATATATATATATAAATATTCAAGTACTTTGGAAATGATTATGCTAATGAAGTATCATTCCACCGTAAACACAGGTAAAGTAGGATAGCTCTTTGGTTCTAAAAGCACTTTGCCCATTAAGAGTCTAGTCCATCAAAATTCAGTTCTTGCCTTTATCCCTCTTTTTAAACCATAGACTTTCAATCTTATTGTAATATTAAATCATAAAGTCATTTTTTTTTGTTTATTAGATAATTTGAGTTTGACCTCTTTAACTTCAATGCCGAGTTCGTTATGGCCATGATGGTTCTAAAAATTCACTGTTTTAGTTCAATTTGCTCTTACCATTGAAATGGCTTAGGGACATATACTTTAGTGATATTTTTGGTGCAGTTTTCTTAGTTATGATTTTCCTCTAATTTCGTCACCTGTTGGAGATAAGTTTTTATCTACTCATTTAATACTGCTGTGATGATGCATGATGTGATTTTTCTATTAAAAAAAACAGTGGCTTGTCTTCATTTGTTAATCATAATTAAGTTAACCGTAAGAAAAGAAAAGAAAATAGAAGAAAATTGCCATGTGTTAGGTGGCGAAAGTATCAATGTCAACTTCTCATGAAGCACTACATACAAACCACCATGCATTTATTTAATTTAACTAGATAAAATTAGACTAAGTTATTCTGTAATGTGAAAAATGTGATATGCATCTATAGAGGTGAAGGGGAAAAACTTAAAAGAAAGTTGGCTGATGGTTTGAAAGGAGACAATTTGAAAAAAAAAATGAGAAGGGAAAAGAAATATGAAGAAAATAAGGCAAAGTACGAGTGAAATGGTAGAGCGTACCGAGGGGTCAACCATACTTAGGAGGTCTCCTTGAAAATAGGCGCGGGTTGGACTTGCGACACCACCAGCAAGATTCCAAAACATCAAGGGACCCTAAGTTTGGGCATGCATGAACATCGAGATGACATGCTTTTGATAAGTCAGGCAAATCTTGCAGTGATTCACAATGACATACGTACAAACTCTGCAATTTATGTAGTTTTGATAATTCAGATAACCTTTTTATCGAGCTCCAATTTGCAATGAATAAGTACTCCAGTGAGTTTGGTAAATTAGGCAAACTTTGCAGTGCTTTACACTCCATTATAGACAAACTCCGCAGCTTATGTAATTTTGATAGATCCAGCAACCTTTCTATGGAGTTGCATTCCCCAATAGATAATTTCTCTAGGGATTCCATTTCTTCTAAATCTTGAATCTCCATTAGCTGTGAACAAGAAAAGATACTCAGCCTTTCGAGCTTCTCTAAGCTTGGTAGACCCGATATCCTCACTAGCAATTTACAGCTATCCACATCTAAACGATGGAGATTCTCTAACTATTTAAACTCGATCTCTTTCAATTCCCATCTAGAGAGTGTTAACTCACGCAAACATCTCAATTCGGAGAGGGGGGGTTGTTCTATTGGTGACTTGACACTGTTTAGTCCCAAATAATGAAGACCTAGAGGAAGCTTAGGGAGAGATCGAGGATCATCACAAAATATGTCAAGCTCCCAAAGAAGAGGAGGCCATGTGATATCTATATTTCTACCATCATGATATGTCAACCCTTCAAGATTGTCCAACATCCCTATGGCCTTCGGTAGAACTCTTATCTTACTCCCATACATACGTAAGCGCTTCAGCCTTTTAAGATGTCCAATGGAAGCAGGCAATTCTGTAATCTCTGTATACTGCAAGTTTAAGTAGAGCAATGATTCTAGTCTTCCGATTGAGTTTGGTAGCTCCCTTATCTGAGTGAATCTCAAGTTCATCACCTCCACTGTTTTGAGATCTCCGTTGGAATCATGTAACTCTCTTATCTTACTATAAACCATAAATAAGCGTCGCAATCTTTTAAGATATCCAATAGAAGCAGGCAATGTTGTAATGTCAGTCCACTGCAAATCTAAGTCAAGCAATGATTTTAGTCCTCCAATGGAGTTTGGTAACTCCGTTATCCGAGTATATCCTAAATTCATTTTCTCCAACCTTTTGAGATCTCCTATAGATTTAGGTAACTCTCTGATTCTTGTGTTGAACAAATTCAATTCAAGCAATGATCTCAATTTCCCAATGGAGTGTGGAAGCTTTCTAAGCCGATAACAATCCATTAAAGATAGGCATGTCAAGCTTGCCATCTCTCCAATAGATGGGTGAAGCTCTTGCATACACTGCCCCTCCAGCTTTAGACTCAATAGGCACTTCATACCGTATATTGCAGAAGGCACTGCGCACATGTCAAAATGGGGGCTTCCGAACAACTTTGATGGTTGAACTCGAGCTCCAATTATTCCCAAGTGCTTTAGGCACTTATCTTACTAATGGAGCTACTAATTTGTGGCGACTCTAGACAATGTTCAGCAAAAAACCAATATCCTCAAATTCAAGCACATGGAGAAGTCACGAGTAGTCGGGAGATGGCATCTCATGAGATGTATTACTTTCAAGTCATGATTCACCTGCAAAACAATTTAGAATTAGAAAAGTAAGGCAAGGCAAATAGCAAACATATATATATATATATATGTGTGTGTGTGTGTGTGTGCGCGCGCGCGCGTGCGTGCGTGATATGAAAACATACCAAACACGGGCCCCATCCATTCCAGTTAATTGGAATTTCGCTGTCCGAAAGCTTGAGCATGACTAATTGTCCTAAATAGAGATTAATTGCTTGCAAGTTTGAAGGGCAACGATGCCAAGAGAGCCATTTTGAACTCGAGAGAAGATTCTTAAAGTCTCCTACTAAGTTCCCCCCTCTAATTCCAACAACCTTAAACTAGGTAGCCTTGAAAACTCCTCATTTGTAAAGTCATGCTCTTTTGAAAGTCCAGTCAATTTGAGTGCTGTGATATTCTTTGTTCCCTGACAACATGAATAGGCATGAGTAAACTACCATCAATGAAGAAAAAGAGTGCATTCCCTGACAACATAAATAGACATGAGTAAACTTTCTTCGATGAAGAAGAGTGCATTCCGGAGTAAATATTACGTAGACTTTTTCTATAAGTAAACCATATTGTTTGCTTCTACTTTCAGATTGTAAATGTGAGCCATTAATATCTCTCGCTAGATATAAACTATTTTATTACCTTCATTTCACTCCAATTAACAAATTTAGTTTTCCGCCATGCGCAACAAAAACAAAAGAGCACATCCAAGAGTGTACTGTAAACTTTGAGCTGATGTTCCTTAATCTAGAACACAACAACTATAAATAAAATTTACCCTTTTAGTCTGCACTACTTCCAAAGCCACCTTGGGACACCAAAGTCTACTATGCTTCCCAGAAACTTTGTTTTCTTGTTGGACAATATCTCTCCCAAGCTTTCTGAGCAGGTCATGCATCATCAGTCTATCATCATCATCGACTTTTATCAAAGACTTGTGGGTAAGGACAATGATATTGCTTTTCGGGTACAACTCCAGCGCTTTCCACATATAATGCGGATAGATTTTTTTTTCACCAATAAAGTAGCATGCAATATCAAGAAAAATTTCTCTTTGTGCATTGTCTAGCATGTCAAAACTAATTTTTAATTGGTGATGAACTTTTTGGTTTGGAAGTGAATCTAATTTCTTCAATGTGTCTTTCCAAAGTCGTTTACTTTGGCGATAAAGAGAGGAACCAATAACCTCGAGAGCCTAAGGAAGTCCCTTAGCTTTGAGAGCAATCTCACGAGAAATATCATCATAGCCATGTGGAGGGGAATCCATTCTGAAAGCATGCCTAGAGAAAAGCTTAAGAGCATGTTGCTGGCGCAATTCTCCCATATGATAGATTTTAAACTCTTCGAAATGCATTTGAACATTATTTTCTTGAGTCTCCTCTTCGATTAGCAAAAAGCTAGTGTCCCTTGTTGTAATAACAATCCGACTCCCTAGACCAAACCAATCAGGCTTTTCTGCAAGTTTTGAGAGTTGGTCCCATTCATCTAGATCATCAAGAATAATGAGGACTTTCTTGCGGCGAAATCTCATGCTCAATTGGTAAATCCCTGCATCAGAGTCATACAACTCCTGTGGATTGGAGTTGAGAATTTCTGATAATAATTGTTTTTGTAATTGAACAATTTTGTTGCCCTTTGATTCTTCTCAAACATTCGAAATAAAGCTACACCCATGAAATTGACTATGAATTTGGTTAAAGATAATCTTGGCAAGAGTCGTTTTACCGATACCTCCCATCCCGTGGATTACTATATATCGTACATCAAGAGAACCTTCATCCATTAGATGCATGACATCTTCGACATGATCCTGAATTCCGACTAAATGATCGGGCAGCTTGTTGTTTCTTTTATTCAGCTTGATCGAAACTTCAGCAACGATTCTTTTAATGAGTTCGCCGTGACTGTCATATTTATTAAAAGGGTTTAGTAAGAAACATCCAAATAGAATATCAACTATCGAGCTCTGCAATATTACGGATTAAGCGTAAACCAACCATAGAGGAGGGTTGGGGGAGGAAGCGGGGGCGACAACCTCTCTCCGAAAATAGTTTGTATATAAGTGAACTGCCCCCCTCCTCGTCAAAAAATTACATTAATTTCTGGAGTATAGAAAGTAGTCTCATATACACTTTAAAGCTCTAACTCGTTTTTTCCAGAAAAATCGACCAAATTCCAGTCAATTTACTCAAAACGAATTGCAATTATAAAATGGTCAAAGATGTATTGTTAAGACAAGAATGAAATTCTTAAACTTTTTTATAAGATGCTTCCTCATCCATAAATTAAAAAAATTCAAAATCTTCTAGTTTTCTTCCTTTAAATATAGGCAAAGGATTTGCTTATTTCTTTTGTATTGCTAATACATCACAGTGTGTGCTCGGTTTACCAGTTTTGCACGGAGTAAAATAGTAATGGCTAGAACAATTGTTTTATTATATCAAACCAACATAACATTGATTTAGAAGTTAAGAAAATGCAATTTTTTTCAATCTGAAAGATGCAAATTGAATAATGAATATAAATTGGATTTTTCATGTCTTAATAGAGAATTCATCTAGTTTCAAAAGGAATTGATTTAATTTGGTGAAAAGTTCATCATATTTTGAAACGATTAATTTAATTGGGTGGAATATTCATCTAGTTTTGAAAGTGCTAATTTTATTAAGTGGATGTGTTGTGACCAGTTATAAAATATGTGTGAATTGAGTGACAATTTGATGAAAAGAGAACAATGGGTAGTTTTAACTTTTAATGCAAGGCTGATAGCATTTCTCATTATTTATATTTATATAAATTAAAAGGAAAAAAAAAGTTCAAACCTTACCCACTATATTTGAGATCCCAACCTTCCATACAAGCGACCTTTTCTAGAGTCTCTTTCCATCGTTGTATGACCTCGCAGCCGAACTTCTCTTTATGCTTCTGCAAAGCGTCATGATATAGCTCGGTTTTAAGCTTGACATCTTTGGGTTCCACATCAAAGAATATAGGCAGAATCATCGCTTTGCAATCTATCATGTATGCAAGCTCGTGAAGACACCACGCACTGGAAGCATAGTTTCTAGAGAAGATGGGGATACAGATTGCGGAGTTCCTGATCGTGTGCTCTAGTTCATCTCCAATCGCTTCACCTTTTCTGATCTCTTCATCGTCTTTGAAAACGTGAATGCCAGCACCGTCCATGGCATGATAGAGGCAGTCAACAAAATTTAGACGAGTGTTGGGTCCTCTAAAAGTCAAGAACACCTCATATTCAGCCCCTAGTGACGATGCGAAATTGTCTCCGTTGGTGGATAACACCTCGTGCTCCGCCCCCAGCGACAAGTTGACTTCAACGTTATCTGTCGACCCCGTTGGTCCATCTGGATATTTCCTATTTGCCATCATCTAGAGCTGAGGTGTAGTGGTCGAGTTTAATAACGAGGAGAGAGATGTAAGAGCACTGTCTGATCCCTGGACTATTTATGGACGAGCCAAAGAGTCGTGGGAAGGGCTGAGGAAATTTCCTACAATAAAATATTATATTATAAACTATTTTGATAAAAAAATTCAATTGATTTCACGTCACGTTGTAATTTATTAAACGAAAAACTTTCCCTAATTTCAAACTATAAAAGCAAACAGATGATGTACTTAAAAATAATCCATGCACGGGACACGTTCGGTATCAATGATCACATATTATATACTTGTGGCAGGAAGGCAGAGCCATGAATCAGTCAGGAAAAATAATCATTAACGACAAAACCTGTTTATATATATTATAAAGAGATAATGGCGTTCTTGTCTTACATGGACGGCACTTCCATTCACATTTTATTATATTCAGTAACTGTCGACTCCATCTGTCCATATAAATTTGCCCATAATGATCTTTTCAAATTTAAGATAAATAAAGCATTTCATTTATTTAAATGTAATTAAGTTAAATATGCTATATATAGGTTACATTTCGAATCAGATTTTAAAGGAAAAATATGACATATTTCTATTTCAAAAAAAATTATAATATAAAAATTATCCAAAAATATTCCCCAATTGAGTGATGTGTTAATCTATATCATAATTGTTAACTTAACTTTTTTTTTAATTGTGAATTAAATGACACAGGTTCTCAAAACACAACATGAAGGTATAGATTCCAAAAATGTATTGGTTGTTTGTTGATTAAGTCTTACACATTCTTCTCACTCAATTAACTCCTAAACCTTTGTGGAAAATATGCAAGTCACTCACCTCCTATCGTAACTTTCCTAGAAGTAAACTACTAAGAGAAAGCTAATGTATTCATCAAAGAATGGTAACATCGTCTAATATGGTTTTTCCCAATCTCATACCAATCACAACTTTAGAGTATCAGTTAAATCAATTAGACATGTAATTTAATGTGTTTAGGAGCCATGAATAATCTAATATAGGTCGATTAGTAACCCAAGTAAAATGTGGATGAACATTTTACTTCTACTAGTCAGGAATTTGATATATATGGAGAAATGATTATGCTAAATGAATCTAATGCCAATTCAATCCATCAGACCAATGTTGGCCGGCTCGACTAGCACTAACATGGATATTGGCCGCACATCCAACTCTGACTTGACAATTTTTAATAATTTTTATTTATTTCAAATTTATTTATTAATTTGTCTTTTTCTTTTTCCTTTTCTTTTTTATCTTCTTCCTCCTTCGACTTCTTTTCCCCATAGTGGCCAATGAGGTGAGGCTCACTAGTGGGTGAGGCCAGCCTCGCCACGGCCTTGCCAGCCGTAGGGCGCAACGTTGCAAAGAACTTTGCTCCCAACAAGAATCGAGCTCCTCTAAATGATTGAACACACTCACTCTGAACTTGAACTGCTAACACTATAAGCTCAATGACATCAAAAACCCAGAGACGGTTAGGATTTCGAGCTTGCAGCCATAAAGGATGAGCAAGAGTATGATCTGGCGTACAATGAGGGGGAGGACGACAATGGTGTACAACGAGGGGGAGGGCGACGACGACGTACAACAAAGGCAGCCAAGGCCTTACCAATCGCAGGCAAGGCCGCCTTCGCCCACAATCAGCAAAGCCATGGCAAGACGAGCCTTGCCTGCCATTGTAGGGAGAAGCCAAAGGAGGAAAAAGAGAAAAAAAAATGGAAAAATAAAAGGAAAAGGCAAAATAAAAATAAAAAATTAATAAAAAATCGAAAAATAAAAATAAAAATAATCTGAAAATTGCCATTTCAGCATTGGCTTGATGATTAGCATTCACATTGGCATCGACTAGCCAAAATTGGCCGAATGAACTAAATTGATATAATTATAAAAGATTTAAGATTGAATTAGCTAAATAGTTATTTAGGACTGAATTAGCATAATTGTAATAGGTTAAGGACTTTTTTGGTAATTCTCTCCAACATCATGTCGTTTTTAGTCTTTCACAAAATTAAATCTTGTTTTGATAGTAATCAAAGAATAAAACACACAAGTTTCTTGAAAATTGAGCGGGAAACTTGATTTTGAGATTTTATTGAAAAGTAGAATTCAAATTTTCCTCATAACTTTATGTGACTCAAGAAAAAATCTACTATCTCTTTAAAGAAAGCATTTCATCCATGTATTTCGCTCTAATTAATTAATTAAATTATGTCATGTATAGGTTAGATTTCCAATAAAAATTTAAAGGGAAAATACCAAACACTTATTCTCAAAAGAAAATTTTCCAAGATGAAAATTTCTCGTTGGACAAAGAGTTCAAGCTGAAGATTTTTTAACAGTTGCGAGACTTTTATGTTGATGCCTAGAATGGTTTTTTCCCCTCTTTCCAAAGCATTATCTTCATTTGTTTTGTTGTTACACTACTGGATAACGTTAAAGAAAAAAAAACACAAAAAATTGAGCTAATCAAAATATTCGATCAACTATTCTAATTGATACCCTCCAAAAAGAAAATATATAACATCGATGGATTCCTCTTCACGTATTAATATTAAATTTTGGGAAGTCTCTTTCATTGCATTGTGTTATTTCTTGGAAGGGCCCGAGAAATTTCCCACAATGAAAATTTATTCTTTCATTCTATAAAGGAAAATATATACTTTGAATTGATTACACGTCACATTGTAATTAAGTAATAAATAAGAACATCAACGAGATACAAGAAATCGTAATCCATTATTCAATGTTGTTTGGGCCAGATTCGTGGAAAATAAGGCCCCTAGATTACCACGTCCCACCTTCCTATTTCCTTAAGGGAGAATTTTGGAAATGATGGGGACGTTAATGTATAAACTATAAATCATGTTAGGATATGAAAAGTATCAATCCACGAAAAGAAAAAAACATTATACATAAGCAGCCAATTGAGTTCAAGGGACGGCACATCTATTCACATTTTGTTCTAATCAATAGCCAATACGTGAATGATCTTTTCAAAATTAAGATAAGGAAAGCATTTCATTGATGTAGTACATTCTATTTAATCAAGTGAAATACATCATACATTGGTTATTAGAATAAAAATTCAAGGGAAAAGTAATAAGTATTTTTTTTTTCAAAATAACCATTTATAAGATGAAACTCTATTGTTGGACAAAGTTCAAATTGAACATTCTATAATAGGTGCGAGTCTTTTATGGCAACACCAAGAGAGAGCAACTAAAAGTTTCCTTTTTTTTTTTTTTATCTTTTCAAAGTATTATCTTTCTTGCACATGATAATCACAGTCCAATTTAAGTAAGAATTACATGCTATGAATTTGCACGATATCATTTGCTAAATTATCCAAATATGTTTGCTAATTGAATGATATGTTAATCTATTATGTAATTGATTACTCGATATTTTCTTTTTCAAATTGTTGACTAAAAAAAAATGAATAATAATTAGAAAAGCTCTCATCTTATTGTATGGATGTCAATCGGTTCTAAATTTTTTAATTTTGCCAATTTAACCATAACTTTTTTGATAATTTTCTAATATAGTCATTCCGACTAATTTTAGCTATAACACAATGATGTCGATGCTACTTGTCCTCTATGACATGGCTGTCGCTAATTAGACAATTTTTGTGACTTATCTTCAAATTAAATGAATATTTTTATTTTTTATTTCATATATTTTTTCCTTTTCTTTTCTTCTTCTTTGAAGGTCGATGGGACCTCGACTATGGTCAACAATCGTGAGTAAATTGGCCTTGCCAGATCTGTGTGAAGTGGCTGGTGAGGGCCGTGATGCCCTCGCATTGCTAGATCTGTGTGTGGCATGCTCGTGGCTAGTGAGGGCCATCAATTGCTAGTGAGTGCTTCACAGTTGACAAGGATGTTATGACCATCCGCAACCTATGACCCTAAGGTCCAGTCAACCAATTGAGGAAGAAGAACAACAAAAGGAAAAGCAAATAAATATTTTTTAGAAAAAGTTGAAAAAATTATAAAAATTGTTAATGTGACCACCGGCTATATTATGTAGGATGGTCAATATCTATGTCATCAATTTCCGGCCAAAATTGCCCAAGGGCTACATTGACAAATTGTCAAAAGATTTAGGATTAAATTAATCATATGAAAAAGTTTAGAACTGAACTGACATCTATACAATAAATTACTCCCCGGTTTTCTTATATAGACTTGTGAGCTGCACGCAAGTTTCATTTCTTAATCACAATTAAGTTAGCCTTAGGAAAGCATAAAAGAAGAAGAAAATTGACATGTCTTAGGTAGAGAAATTGTCAATGTCAACTTCTCATAAAGCACTGCTCACCGCCCATGCATTTATTTAATTAAACTAGTTAGATTGGACTGAGTGATTTTGTAATGTGAAAAACTTAAATATGCATCTTTAGAGTGAATAGGAAGAATTAGAAAAAAGTGGGGTGATTGTTTGAAAGGAGACAATGAAATATACAGAAATGGGAAGGGAAAAGACGAAGAAAGTGAGATAAAGTGCGTGTGAAATTGGGAATGCGTACCAAGTGTCAATATCGAAGTCGCCTCCTTGAAGATTGGCCCGGGCACCATTTGCAAATTTGGTTAACGTCGCAAGACTCGCCCAAAATTGGGCAAGCATGAACATCGGAATCACATGTGTTCGGTACATCAGGCAAATATTGTAGTGATACACAATACAAGAGGTATAATTTCCTCAAGTTATGTAGTTTTGATAAATTAGGTAGCCTTTCTATGGAGCTCCAATTTGTGATTATTAAACTCTCTAGCGAGTTTGGTAAATCATGCATACCTTGCAATAATTCGCAATGACTTATTTGCAACTTCTGCAAGTTATGTAGTTTTGATAAATCTGGTAACTTTTCTATGGATCTACATTCCTCAATACGTAATTTCTCTAGCGATTCCATTTCTTCCAAATCTTGAATCTCAATTAGCTGCGAGCACCAATCGATTTCCAGCTCGAAAAGCTTCCTCAAGCTTGATAAACCTGATAGCCTTACTAGTGATTCACAGTTTTCCACCTTAGATAGTGAAGATTCTCTAGTTGTTCTAACTTGATCTCTCTCAAACCCCATTTAGAGAGTACTAACTTAGATAAATATCTTAATTCAGAAAGGAGGGGCTGTTCTATTGGTGACTTGACACCATCTAATTCCAATAAACAAAGATCGGAAGGAAGCCTTGTAAGAGATAGAGGATCATCACAAAATATGGAAAGTGCCGAAAGTTGAGGAGCCAATTTGAGAGATTAAGGATCATCACTAGATATGAAAACTTCCAAAAGCTAAGGAGGCCATGAGATATCTATATTTCTACAACCGAGGTGTCTAATCGATTCAAGATTCTCTAGCATCCCAGTGGTCTTCAGTAGCTTTCTTATCTTACACCCATCCATAGATAAGGTCTTCAGCCTTTCAAGATATCCAATAGAAGTAGGTAGTTCTGTAATCTTCATAATCTCTAAACATAAGTGATGCAATGATTCTAGTCCTCCAATGGAGTTTGGCAACTCCTTTATCTAAGTGGAGCTCATGTGCATTTCCTCTAACATTTTGAGATCTCCAATAGAATCAGGTAACTCTTTTATCTGATTGGAAATGTCACTAAGCCCCAGAGTCTTTTAAGGTATCTAATAGGAGCAGTACTATTGTAATCTCTGAAAACTACAAGTCTAAGTCTAGTCCTCCAATGAAGTTTGGTAGCTCGCTTATCTTAATGTATCACAGGTTCATTTCCTCCTATTTTTGAGATCTGCAATCAAATTAGGTAACTCTCTAATTCTTGTATTGAACAAATTCAATATGAGCAACTATTTCAATTTTCCAATGGAGTCTGGAAGCTTTTAAAGTTGATAACGATTCATTAAAGATAAGCCTGTCAAGCCCGTCAAGTCTATAATAATAGATGGGTGAAGCTCTCCAATGCGCTGCCCCTTTTGCTTTAGACTTGACGAGTACTTTAGACCACATATTACAGAAGGCGCTATGCACGGGTGAAAGTTAGGGCTTGCAAACAACAATGATGGTTGAACTTGGGCTGCAATTAATTATAAACGCTTTAGGCGCTCTAGCTTACAGATGGAGCTACCGAATTGTGGCAACTCTGGATAATGTTTATCAAAAACCAATATCTTCAAATTCAAGCATGATAAAAAGTCAGGAATTATCGAGAGATGACATCTCATGAGATGAATAACTTTCAACTCATGATTTTCCTGCAAAACAAGTTAGTATTAGCAAAGTAAGGCAAGGCAAATGGTAACGAATCTATACATGTGTTACGTAACCATACCAAGCATGGTCCCCGTCCATTCCAATTCTCCGGAATTTCGCTGTCTAAAAGCTTGAGCGCCATTAAGTTCAATAAATGTAGATTGACTGCTTGCAAGTCTAAAGGGCAACGATGCCAAGAGAGCCATCTTAAACCTAAGAGAAGATTTTTAAAGTCTCCTACCAAGTTCCCCCTCTAATTCCAAGGGCCTTAAGTTAGGTGGCTTTGAAAACTCTTTGCTTGTAAAGTCATGTTCTTTGGAAAGTCAAGTTAGCGTGAGTGCTATGATATTCTCTGTCCCTGAAGACATGAAAAGGTATAAGGAGCTCTCTACAATGAAAAAAGGAAGGCATTTTGTTAGTAAATATTGCATACTTGTCATATTAGTAAACCGCTATGTTAATTAATATAATTTATCACATTACCTTCATTCCACTAAAATTAAACAAATTAATTTTTTGCGATGCGCAACACAGACAATAAAACACATCCAGGAATGTACTCTAGACTTTGAGCTGATGTTTCCTAGATGGAGAGACAGTATCTCTAAATAAAATTTACCTTTCTAGCTTGCACTATGTCTAACGCAATCTTGAGACTCCATAGTCTACTATGCTTCTTAGGAACTTTGAGATCTTCTTGGCAAACAATTTCCCTTCCTGGGTCTTTGAGCAGGTTGTGCATTAACAATCTATCATTACAACCAATCTTTATCAAAGGCATATAGGTAAGGAAATTGATATTGGTTCTTGGGAAAAAATCCAACGCTTTCCACATATAATGTGGATGCGATCTTTCTTCACCAATAAAATAACATGCAATATCAAACAAAATTTCTCTCTGTTCATCATCAAGCATTTCAAAACTAATCTTTAATTTGTGAAAGATATCTTGATTGGGAACTAAATTTAATTTCTTCAATGTGTCTTTCCAAAGTCGTTTACTTTTTTGGTAAAGAGAGGAACCCTCGAGATCCAAGGGAAGTCCATCAACTTTGCCAACAATATTGTGAGAAATATTAGCATAGTTACGTGGAGGAGAATCCATTTTAAAAGCATGCCTACAGAAGAGTTCAAGAGCATGGACATGGTGCAATACTTCCATTTGATAGATATTGAACTCTTTGAAAAACATTTGGACATTATTTTCTCAGTTCTCCCATCCATTGGCAAAAAGTTGGTGTCCCTTGTTGTAATAATAATTCTGCTCCCTGGACCAAACCAATTACACTTTCCTACAAATTTTGAGAGTTGTTCTCACTTATCTAGGTCGTCAAGAACAATAAGTACTTTCTAGTTGTAGAGTCTCCTTTCAATTTGATTAATCCTAGTACCAGAGTAAAAAATCTCCACTAGTGTGAAGTTGAGAATTTCTGACAATAATTATTTCTGCAGTTGAATGACTTTGCCGCCTTTTGAAGCTTCTCCAACATCTGAAAGAAAACTACACCCATGAAACTGACTAGAAATTTGATT
Source organism: Corymbia citriodora subsp. variegata (assembly GCA_014858505.1). Lineage (NCBI taxonomy): Eukaryota > Viridiplantae > Streptophyta > Magnoliopsida > Myrtales > Myrtaceae > Corymbia > Corymbia citriodora. Next base: position 23,090 of record MU090039.1, read on the forward strand.
TAAAACAACCTTGGCAAAGAGTCATCTTACCGATGCCTCCCATACTATGAATTATTAGGTAACGTTCATCAGGAGCACCTTCATCTAACAGGAGCATGATGTCTTTAACACGATGCTGAATTCCAAAATCATCAGGCAGATTTTTGTCTCTTTTATTCAGCTTGATCAAAACGTCAGCAACGATCAATCAAATGACTTCACCGTATCTGTCATATTTGATGCGAAGGATCTAGTCAGAAATATCGCAGATAGAAAGTTAACATATCGAGCGGGGTGGACCGCTTCCCTCCCAAAAAGTTGTGTGTATATACTCTGCGGTTTATAGGAAAAAGAAATTAACTCCAAGTAAATCACCACCCCTCCGCCCCCAAACAAAATTATTTCTACGATACACGAAGTGATCTCATATAAACTCTCAAACTCTAACTGTTTTTAAAAAATAATAAAACAATCAAAATCCAAGTCAGTTTACTTCAAATTCAATTGTATATTGTACTCAATGGTGAAATATGTAAATTGTTAACAAAAAAAAGGAATCCTAAACTTTATAAAAGATGTTTCTGCATACATAATTTCTAAAAATCGAATCCTTTGGATTTTCTCTTTAAATATTGCCTAAAATTTGTTCAATCCTTTTTTATTGCTCCCATATAGTGTGTATTCTGTTTTCTAGTTTTATATGGATGAAATTGATCCAGTCTCGAGAGAAATTGATTTATTATCTAATTGCGTGGATCTGTAGCGGTAGTTATTAATTATGTAAGAATTGAATGATAACTTGATGAAAGAGGGGCTAGTTTGAACTTTTGGTGCAAGGATGAGAGTATTTCTCATTATGGATTATTATAGTGATTAAATATCTAATTTAGCCACACACATACAAAAAAGCTCAAACCTTACCCTCTATCTTTGAGATGCCATCCTTTGAGACAAGCCACCTCTCTCAAGCCTTCTTCCATTGTTGCACTACATCGTGTTGACACCTAAATTTTGGCGATTTGTTTTAGTATTTATTAATTGCATTGAAAAATTAGAGATTAGTTTCTAATCCCTTAACAAAAAAATTATTTCATTAAAATTGCATCGCATATAGACATTAGGAGCACTTGCATCAATAGTATTAAAATTTATCAAGAAAAAAAATTAAAAAATTAAAAACTAAAAAAAATCGAAAAAAAAGAGGACGGGCCAAGGCTGGGGCTGCCTAGCCTCCCCCCACGTGGCCCATTCCCTTTCCTCGCATGGGCTCGACCCATTTCCTTTTCTTTTTTTTTCCTTTCCTTTCCCAGCCCGGCCCGTCCGTCTTTCTTCTCCTTCCCTTCTCTCTCGCGCCGAAACAACTTGCAGGAAAACAGAAGATGATGATGAAGCAAGCGACGGGTCAAAGCGCAGAAGTCAGCAAAGAGAAGCAGAGCAGAAGCGGCAGCAGGTCAGAGTAGAAGCGGCAGCAGGTCAACAGCAGAGGCAGCAGGTTGCAGCAGTGGAGGTTGACAAGTCAGAGCAGAAAAGCAGCAGCAGAAGCAAAGCAGAAAGAGGGCCTGAAAAAACCGGAGAGAAGGAGAAAACCAGATCTGAGCGGGGGTTCGAGGCTGAACCCGAGAGAGAAAAACGAGAGAGAGGCCGACGATCCGAAGAAGAACGAAAAGAGAAACGAGCTCGAGAAGGAGAGGGAGCGGCACGAGGGGCTGCTTCTTCAGGAGTGTCTTCCTCGGCTGGTTTCGGGTGAACCCGAGAGAGAAAACCGAGAGAGAGGCCGACGATCCGAAGAAGAACGAAAAGAGAAACNGGGGGGGGGGGGGATGTGACAGCGGGGCACTCGGACACTCCCCGCCTTCGCCTCCCCGAGCCTCCGCCTCCTCGAGCCCCGCCCCTCTGGCTCCAGCTCTGCCTCCTCGAGCCTTGCCCCTTCGCCTTTGCTTGTGGATCTAGACATTGACGACACCCTTGCCTCTGCCGTCGCATCCTCGAGTGCCTCGCCGTCGCGTTCCCCCCCTAGTGGAGGTTGGGCTGCTCTCCTCTGCAAAAGGGGAACGCGATGGCGGGGCACTCGGGCACTCCTCACCTCCGCCTCCTCGAGCCCTGCCCAAAAAATCTCTCCTTGTTTTTTATTTCCCCTTTTCCTGTTTCTGTTCTCGTCTCTGTTTCTTCCCCTGTTTCAAGAACTCCCATATTCAAGGGCATAGTTCTAATGTTTTCTCCTGTGCTACATGCTGTGAGGATGGCTTAATTGATGTCTTATGTGTGCACGGGCGTACTCAAATTCCAAAACCCAGTTTTCAACCTGTGCTCGCGAAGCCCATGCAGGGTGCCTACGAAGGCCGGCGCTTGGAATCCGCTTGGGTGCGGGGTGCGAAGAAGAGCCTATGGGCGAGTTAAAGTGGCCATCGACGACTCGGCTTCACTGGACTCGGTGGTTGATGACTATTACGTGGTTCTGGGTCTGGTAGTGTTCTCGATTCACCAGCTATTCATTTTTATGGCGAGAGAAGTCCCAGATGCCGACGCCGCCTTCGTCGTCACGTCCCCCCCCGAGCAGAGGTTGGGTTGCTCTCTCTTCTCTACAAAGGAGAGAGAGAGAGAGGACACAGTAGGGAGATGTACGGGAGAGAGAGGAGAGAGGGGTTCGGCCCCGTGTGTGGGCCTACCATAGACGTGGACGCCACATGTCCGATTTTGAGTGGTGAGTTGTGTTGACACTTAAATTTTGGCGATTTGTTTTAGCATTTATTAACTACATTGGAAAATTAGAGATTAGTTTCTAATTTCTTAACAAAAAAAATTCTTTCATTAAAATTGCATCGCATATAGACATTAGGGGCATTTGCATCACTAGTTTTAAAGTTAATATAATTTTTTTTTTAAAAAAATTAATTAATTAAATTAATAAAAATTTAAAAAAAAAAAATCGAAAAGAGGCCGGGCCAGGGCTGGGTCCGCCCGGCCCCCACGCGGCCCTTTCCCTTCCCTCGCACGGGCCCGTCCCACTTCCTTTTTCTTTCTTCCTCGGCCCGGCCCGGCCCGCTCGTTTTTCTTCTTCCATTCTTCTCTCTCGCGCCAAAGCAGCCTGCAGGAAAACAGAAGATGATGATGAAGCAAACGGCGGGTCAGAGAGCAGAAAGACGAGAAGATGGGAAAGGTCAGCGGAGGGCCAGAGCAGAAGCAGAGAAGCAGAAAGGGAGAGCAGCAGCAGCAAGGACGAAAAATGATGATGATGAAGCAAGTCAGGGCCGAAAGACAGGTAGAAACGCAGCAGCAAGCCAGCAAAAAACGCAGCAGCAGCGGGTCAGAACGGCAGCAGGTCAGAGCACGCGAGCAAAGCAGAAGGAGGGGGGCTCAAGGGAGAAAAACCGAGTGCTCGAGAGGGAAAAACGGACGGGGGAGAACGGACTGAGAACCCGAGAGGGAGAGAGAGCAAGAGAGAGCCGAGTGCTGTTCCAAAAAAAACCAGATCTGAGCGGGGGTTCGAGGCTGAACCCGAGAGAGAAAAACGAGAGAGAGGCCGACGATCCGAAGAAGAACGAAAAGAGAAACGAGCTCGAGAAGGAGAGGGAGCGGCACGAGGGGCTGCTTCTTCAGGAGTGTCTTCCTCGGCTGGTTTCGGGCGGATCCGAGAGGGAAACCGAGAGAGAGCAAAGATAGACCGAAAAGAGAGGAAAAGGCCGAGACAGAGGGGAGGCTCGAGTGATCAAGAGAGTGCCCGCCGCGTCTCAAACGCGACCGACGAGCCCCCGACGCAGCTTCTTCCACTTCGCCGAAGCTCCTAGAGCCGAGAGAAAGGTTCCGAGAAGGAGCGGGAGTTCGAGAGGGGAGCTCCGGACGACGAAGAGAGGGACCAAAGGGAGAAGGCGAGTTCGAGGGAGCGGTTAGCCGTCGCCGGAGGACCGCCCGCCGCCGTTGTCCGCCGCAGCCCTTCCCCGAACCAGGTAAGTTCGGCTTCGTTCTTGCTCCGTTTTAGGCGCACCGGGCCGGAGCTCGCAGCCGTTCGGCTCGCGCAAGTTCCGGCCCTCGTCGCTCTTGCATTTCGTTCCCACACACTTTTTATGTCACATCCGTAGACCCCTAAAGCGCGTTCGAGGCTCGGTTGAGCCGGAAACCTTTGATTTTGATAGTGTCCGTTAATTATTCGATGAAATGCCTCAATGAAAAATTCGAACTCAATCTTCGACCGGAGCTCGGCTCTTGGTTTTTCTGCGTTGCTAGGTCATACACTGCTGTTACGCACTGCTTTGGGTGTTTTCTTGGCTTTTTAGTGGGTTATCTCGGGCTGGGTGCGTCGGTCTAGCCGTATGGGCCTCGCCGGCGTCGATCCGGCGACTTTCGAATGCCTGCCAGCTAGTGGCCGGCAGAGCTCGGCGTCGGTCGGACGGGACGACCAACGCCGGACGATGAAATGGTGACCCCCCAAAAGCCGGCGCGGGCTCGTCGCGCGCGGAGGTGGCCTCCGGCGAAGAAAAGAAAGGGGCTGCATGAGGACGTGCATGGGGGAGGAAATGCGTGCGTGCAGGAAGGAGAAATCTGCAGGGGAAAAAGACAAAAAGTGGGGAATAAAAAAAGATTAAAGAATGAAAAACAAATAGAAAAATAGAAAAATCAGAAAAAGCAAAGAAAAGGCCGAAAGAAAATCAAGCAAGGAGATGGGCTGCGCCTTGGGCCCGCGAGAGTCGGGCTGGGTTTGTCGCGGGCCGAGAGCAGAAATTGGAAATGGGTTGTTTCTTTAAAAGAATTTTCGTGGACCTTATTTTGGTTTTTTTTTCGAGTGGGCTTTGGGGCCGGCCCAATTTCGTTTAACCGACCAGGACCAACAGGGCCCGGGTCAGTCTTGTAGGGCCGGGTCCTTTGACCCGGTCCGAATTATTTATTAAAAAAAACAAAATCTATTAAAATTAAAAAAATTCAGAAAATCATAAAAACATTAAAAAATATTAAAAAACCATAAAAATTTCAGAAAATTCAGAAAATGCATGGGAAATTCAGAATCTTGAAAATTTATCAAAATTTTCGGAAAAGATATTATTATTTTTAAAAATAGAAAATATTAAAATATTGAAAATTCCAAAAAAAATAAAAATTTCAAAAATCCCAAAAACTCAAAGTTTGTTTTAGAGTTTTCCCAAAAGCGCTAAAATAATTCTTGGACCATTTTCTCTTAAAAAGTGTCGAAAAATCATCAGTCTAAGATTGTGCTTAAAATCGAACAAGTCTTCACGGCTTCATCTTAGGGTTTCAATCCTCTGATACAATTGCCCTTGATAGTATGCTTACGATGCGATGATTATGGTTTCCCTTTAGTTTAATTAGGATTTTCATTTATGTATCTCTTAATGCTAGGGGTTTACTTTTGCTTGCAATTTATTTAATGCTTTCTTCAATTGCTGAATGTTGTTTTGATGATTGCGTACCTGCATGATCACCTCACATGTTAGTGGTTAAGTCTAAAATCAATCCAAACTGCCTGACAAAAATCTTTTTGAAATGAACAAGATTAGGTACCGAAAGGGCACTAATTAACTAATTAGTGTAATCAAGTCCCCGACTCTAGATTCTCTGGTTGCGTAGAAAGTGAGGCACTCTCCCATGCTTCGCTTGGTTTCTAGCCGACCCCAATAGGCTAGTGGCGACTCATTATTTGAAAACTTTTGTGAATATCCCAACGTCACGCAGGGTATAGGCTTGGGAGAGTCCAAGTTAATTAAGGGCTGTCAGCCTGAAATTAATGATACCCCTAAACCTATTTATTTCGATATTCCTTTCCCCCATCTGGGACGGAAAAAATAGGTCGCGACACATCGCAGCCGAACTTCTCCTCGTGCTTCTGCAAAGCCTCATGGCATAGCATAGTTTTTAGCTTTAACATCACTAGGATTCACGTCAAAGAAGATCCGTAAGATCATCGCTTTACCATCTCTATTTCTAAAGCAATCCACTATATATACACAAGCTCGCAAAAACACCACGTACTAGATGCATAGCTTCTAGAGAAGATGGACATACAGATCGTCGAGCTCTTGCTTGCGCGCTCTAGTTCAGCTCCAATTGCTTCACCTTTTCTAATCTTTTTGTTGTCTCTGAAAATGTGAATCCTGGCTACATCCATGTAGTGATAGGGGCAGTTGGTAAAATTCAGGTGAGTGTCGGCTCTCTGAAATTCAAGAATATCTCGAATTCAGCCCCAGCTTTGACTGGACATCACCTCTATTGGTGGTCGATGCCGTCATTCCAATCGATGAGTCCCTGCTCTCCATCTTCAGGAGCTGAAGTATACAGATTGAGTTTAATAATGAAAAGTGAGATGTAAGATTAGTGTCTAATCGATGTAATTATGGAGGATTTAAGGAACAGTTGGAATTCTCCTTCGTTGCGTTGCCTTCACTAATGGAAGGGTCGGAAAAATTTTGGGCAATCATAAATTAGGCAAATAGTCGGTAATAAAAGCCAATCTAAAGACACCTACCTCTTTGGCCTTCTCGCTTTGTGAATCAGCTGCTGATGGGGTAAATTTATTTTAAATCTCCTTTTGTAATGAGTTTCTGTTCCTAAAGTCAAAGTATCTTGCATTTGATTACCTGGTCTCCTGTGCTCTTTCGAAGGCCCGACTCTCCCCACCTCGCGCGCGCGCAACTGATACTGTTTTTATTCCCATGATGGATGGAGCATCTCTGATACGTATGTGAGTGATTGGAACATCAATCGTTAAATTCCTTGGACTTATGACAAATAAATGTGGGACATATCAAAGATCCCTTTTTGCAATTTGTGAACTTTTGATAATGGCGTTTGTAGGGTCTAATACGAGTTCGTTAACCCTTCAAAAAAGAAAATATATGATCTCAATTGATTCCACCCCACGTTATAATTTATTGATAAATATAAACATCAACAACAAGAGATACAAAAAATCATAAACCTATAAATGGATTTTGTTGGGTCAGATTCGTGGAAAATAAGGTACTAGTCCTTTTCTTTTCTTTTTGATGAGCAAAGGGTACTAGACTACCCCTTGCCATTTTATCCTCTTTATTTATGTTCAAGGACGCAATTCCATTCCCATGTTATTTCATTCAATGAGACAAGACTCCATCTGCCCATATAAAATTGCTTGTGGTGTTCGTGAATGTATGATTCCACGGAATTCTGATCCTTGTACTGATCTTCTCAAATTTAAGATAAAGGAAGCATTTTATTCATGTATTGCATTCTATTTAATTAAGTAAAATATGTCATATGTAGGTTAGATTTCAAACAAATATTTTAAGGAAAAATAGCAAATACCTTTTTTACTAGATAAGTTTTTTTTTGAATTTGAAGTAGGAAGTGTATCTTTATTGTCGTACAGGTGGGATCTAGTCCTAACTGAAGGGTTGTATTGACGTCTTCCATTCAAAACCCCTGAGCAAGATATTCTCAAGAAACTATGTACTGTGGGCAAACTCATACGGAAATGTTTACAACAAGCTTAATCTAATATTTATGATATCAAATCCTCTACTTTCGTTTAATTTTTTTCTTACCATTGAATTGGTTAATGACATATACTTAGTGATACTTTTGGAGTATACATGAATAAAGAAATGCTTGATGTGATTATGGCTTTTCTTTATTGGTTAATCATAAATAAGTTACCATGAGAAAATTAAAAAAGAAGAAGAAGAAAAATTGCCAAAGCATAAGTAGGGATGACCATCTGTTCAGGGTCAACCTTGGACTGATCCCGGACCAACTCAACCCTGCCAGTCCTAGTCTGATTCCTAGGGGAATTGGGTTAGTCCTTAGTCCTGAAATTTCGGGACCAATACTGTGCGGGTTAGTCTCCGGTCCTAGGAGTTTAGGGGTGGTCCAACTTGGACCAACCCTAACTATTAAATATATATTTATATATAATATATCTAAGATATATTATATATTGTACGTGTAATATATTATTTATAATATATATTTTTTTATCTATTATAAAGAGCAAACCCTAACTCAAACGACATCTTCCTTCTCTAGTACTATTGTTTTCTTCTTTATTCTTTTTCTTCTTAGTCTTCAATTTGTCAAGTAAAATCAAAAGAAATAATTCTACTCGTGAGCGACCTTGCCTTGGTCACCTCTAGCTGCTTATCGCTTGATGCTCGATGTTGACCTTGCTTGCTACTTGATGCTTGTGCCGCTTGCCTCTCTTCACTGACTTTGCTTGTCACTGAGTAAATCAAAATGAAACAAAGCCCTAATTAGAAACCATCTTTGCTCATGAGCAATGCTCACCTCGCAGCTCTATAAGGAGTCTTAATTGTTTTTATGGTTTCTTGCATTTAGTAAATGTGAAATTTTTATTATTTTCCTATCCTAAATTTGTTAAATATATAATGGTATTTATAGTTTTGTTGCTCAATGCTCATTGTTGATGGATATGTAATTTGAAATAGTAGGTTTTCTTTTTCAATGAATACAAAAAATAAAACAAAAAAATTATCGGTTGGTCTCAGGTTGACCTTAGAACTGGATCAAACACATTAGGTCGGTCTAGTCCTCAATCCCAAGCTCAATAGGGTTGGTTTTCGGTCCCAAAAATTGAGGACCAACACTATACAGGTTGGTCCTAGGGTTGGGGGGTAGACCGGCCTAACCCGGACCATGCTCACCCCTAGGCGTAAGGTGGAGAAAGAGTCAAAGTTTTTGGGAGAGAGGGAAAAAAAGAAAAAGAAAAAGAAAAAAGAAAGAGTCAAAGCCAACTTCTCATAAAGCTCTATGCATCGCCACATATCTATTTAATTAAACTAGTTCACAGTAGACCTAGGTATTTTGTAATGTGAAATCTGTGGATGAGCATCTTTGGAAGTGAACTAAAAGAAAAGTAAAAGAAGTTGGTTGATTGTTCAATGAGATAGATGACGTTATGAAATTGGATTAGATTATTGTTGGCGTGATAAACTTGCTAAGACATGATAAGATTGAAAATGAAAGTTCAATGTGTCATAGTTATATTTACCATAAAAATCATAAGTTATGTTTAGCAACTATGATGTACTCTTCTTTATTTAAAAAGACTGGATCTCTCCCAAAAAGCTAAGAAAAAAAAGCAATTTCTATTATAGATGTAGGCTTCCTAATAACTTTTTCGTGGTCGTATGAACCACATAAAACCTTTGTTGATATTCTCTTTTCTTTGTCTCTTCCAACTTCATATTAACTTGCTATAATTGGATTACGAAGATTAGATTAGATATTAGATGATTGGTAAAATTGCATTAGAAGTCCTAAAACTTATCAACAAAGTGCAATTATGTCTTAAAATTTTTAAAAAGTGCAATTAAGTCCTAAAACTTGTTATAAAAATATATATAAATCCTAAAACTTTTAAAAAATGTAGTCAAGTATTAAATTTTGTCAAATTGATCAAATCAAGTCCTTCCGTTGATAACATTGTTTGAGAGTTTTAGAACTCAATTATACTTTCGTGACAAGTTTTATCATTTAATTAAATTTTTAGAAGGTTCTAATATTCGATTGCACTTTCATGACAAGTTTTATGACTTAATTATATTTTTTGAAAGTTTTAACTCACTTGCACTTTTTTTACAAGTTTTAGGACACACATTGTAGGTTTCCGGTTCCAAAAATGGAAAATTAGTTCTAATAAAATAGATTGCAAATTTCAAATTTGGAACCAATCACCCGTAATAATTCCTGAAATTTAAATGTAATTTGTTCCCGGTTATTTTAGGGTCGTTTGCTTTAACTTGTTAAAAGTATGCATGACTTTGAAAAATTCGTTAAAAAAAATATATCATTTGACTTAAAATGACGTGGAATGTTAATGTAATGGTTTTAGAGATTTAAGATGTTCCGTAATAGATAAAGCCAAATCTCAAATATAAAGGAAAGTGTAAGCGTAATCAAAAGTAAAATTTGCCATAAGAGACTAAGAATTTCCTTGAAGAATACATCAACGGATCCTTTTGGCAATATAATAGGAAAGTCGGAGAATGCAATTTATGAATTCTTTAAATTAAAGCTAATATGTATACCCAACAAACAACTATTCAAATAATTCGAAAATGATTATTTTAATGAAGGATGAGCTTGTTTCATAGAAAACTTCATGATGAAAAATATATATATTTTCCATGAAAGACATTTTCAAGGAAAATGGTTAATTTTCAATTGTTTGGTGGTTTAAATAAAGTGATTTCCTTCTTATCAGAAGTAGAAATTGTTATCATTGAATCTAAACTTATTGTTTCCAGTATATGAAAAGCATTCTACAAATCGATTAGTTTTCTGTAATCCAAACATTGGAATATTGGAAAATAATTTCTCCGAAACAATTTTCCTTCAAACAAATAGTTTTCCTTATTTGCCATTGACGATTGTTGATGATTGCCATCTATCGACATTGGGTTGCTCAGTAGCTGTGACGATCACCAATCAGCAATCTTCATGGTCGGTGAAAATACCTAAATATTTTATCATTCAAATAATAAAAAAGAATCTTATTCCAAGGAATAATGATGTTACTAGGAAGGGAAATTTGACGACTCCTTTGTGAAGACTCCAAAAGTCTCGTCATGCTTTAAAAGACCTTCGGATACTTCAGCATGTTGCACGTCGCATTCAAAATTTCCCAGCTTGTGGTGACAGGATAATCACCAATTTACTGTTTTGAAATAAAAACTTCTATCTCAATTCTTCGAAACGAGTCTCAGCGGTTTGTCATTTGAACTCAGCCTATATCGTATTTTGAAACTCTGTCGGTCGATCCAAGCTAGAGCTCGATCACGGCGACACGCTCTGTTGAATGGTCTCCTTGTGTGTCGTAGTGTAGCTACGTGGGACTCGCATGCATTATTAACACATTCAAGTTTCTTGATCTGTATACACACATCTTCAGCTCCACTAGTGACGTGGCAGTCATTGTTGGCCACGTCATCCTCCTCCTTACAAATCAGATGCCACATAAGCAAAGTTTAATAACAAGTCTGATGGTGTCCAAATTTACCTTCAGAGTATAAGTTGGGAGCATTTTTGTACAACACTTGAAAGTTGGGGAAATTTGTCCTACGTCTGAAATCTCGCTGGGGCCTTTTTTGGGGAAAAGAGTATTATCCAATAAAGATAAGATTTAAAGAGCTCCATTGGTTTTTTTTCTTATGGATCAAAGCACAAGTAACCCCTAAAATTTCGTAAAATTGATTAATTAGGTTCTTTAAACATTTTTTTGATCACCCAAGTCATTAAACTATATAATTTATTTTGTTCATATCGGCCCTTCCATCAAGTAGATAATTGGATTTACTTATCGATGAGGAATCAAAATAACGAAGAAAATTGAAGAAATCTAAAATGATATACACTAGAGAGGAAGGGGAACAAGGAAGAGGAATAATGGGCGGTGGCACCGGCGAGTGTTTGGCATCTCTCGTCGGACTCGAGTGGAAGCGTCAATGCCTCAAATGTCATGCACATCGTCATGGCTTGCCACCAACCAGGCCTTATTATTTAATCGGATCAGATTTGCTCTCTTACTTTTACTCTTGTTTTCAAATTAATTAATTAGATCCTTTAGATTGCGCACTATTCCACAACAGCGACAAAACTCATGAACTCACGATCAAATGTACATTGTAAACTTTTTCATTCCAAGTGAATATAACTTCAAATAAACTTTTTCTCGATAAATTATAGTTATCATCAGTAATGCTACACTATTATTATACCAAATGAGGAAAAGGGAAACTTATATTTTTAGTTTTATAAGGCAAAGAACAACTTGCATATGCTAAAAAGAAACAACTTATATTTACCATGAACTCCAATATTTATCAGGAACAATTGGAAATTACTGACGAATTATGCTTACCACAATAGCTATTAATAGAAAATTTTAATAAATTTATTTGCTAGTGATAAAGCCCTTAAACTTATTTTAGATCTCATCTATTGATAGAAAAGTTTTCTTATCAAGCAAGCTTAATTTTAAATGTTTCACTCAATTAATTAAATGTAAACTTAAAAATGGGCCCAGCGCCACATGGGCCCACCCAGATACGGCCCAAGCCATAATTCCCAGCCGAAAGCAACTTTGTGGGCTTCAACAAGGGCCTAAAGTTATTAGGTCCTGCCCGGTCCGTTTGTGATCGAATCAAGCCCACCTTGCCAGCAAACTACTATGTCATTCTTTGTAGATGCATCTTTGTTAGCACGGCAACTCGCCACCTTGCTGAAGTGAGGTTGTGATCCTCCCTCGCCGCTACGTGCTCGGCCCCGCAAGTCGTGGCTTGCCACCGGTCAATTTAAAAAAAAAAAAGTGAGGCTAGGACTTCTTAAATCATTAATTGATTAGATCGGATTTGCTCTTTCGCTTTTGGTCTTCTTCGTTTCGGTTTCTTCTTTGTTTTGGCACTTCCACTTAAAAGAGCAAGGTTATTTTGTCTCTGTTTAAAGCAGCTAAAGGAGGCCAAAAAGTGCACCATTGCAACAAGTCTGTCATGAAACCTCCTCCAGCATAGAGAAATGACTAGGTAATAGTCTTTAATCTACTGTGAGATCTCAAAATCTAAATGACAAATAATTATAAACTATTGTCAAGCTTATTCCCTTAAGAATTTGTTGTTTACAACAATATGATATTTTTACAGTAGTCTAAAAACTGTTATACTAACAAAACTCTTCAGTATATTCTCGACAATTCTTCAAACCTGATGGGGTGTGCTCGAGATGACAAAGATCTCATTCATAGCTGCTTTTGTTAGATTTGTCTTTTGTCTTTTTTTTTTTTCTTTTTTTACCTTTCATTTCAAACTCTTTTTTTTTTAATATTCAGGAAATAGTTATTTTATTCTTCCAATTAGAATGGCCCAATAGGATGCCATCGTGGCATTTAACGGAGTTAATCCAAATATGATTACCTATCGCAACAAGCTTATATCGTGCGTCATACTTTTTATGTAAAGAAAGAACAGCCATCTTTCTCTTGTTTGTTTTTTTCTCCAGGCAAAGAAAATTAAATTATCCTCACTGGCATAGGATGGCGAAACTTTATGCTCTTCTGAAAATTAATGTACGAGAAATTATGTACTGTTCGCACAAAATAAGGAAGTACGAGAAATTCAGTGATCGGACTTTTTAACGCACCCATTTAATTTCACTAAATCGTGATTAGTCCTTTCTTTCCTTCACAATAGTCATTGCCGAAACTAATAATTGAAATTCAAGAATTCGACTGCCCCCCCCCCCCCCAAAAAAAGTAATTAAATTTTTACAAAAGTTCAGATTTACCCATTGCCTCTATCCCTCTTTTTATACTATAGACTTTCAATCCCAACACAAAATTTACTTATAAAGTCCCTTTTTGTTTGTTAGATAATATGAGTTTGTTATAACCATGCTTTGTTAGATTTAAAAATCTTCTATTTTTAGAGGTGTCAACGGTTCTGTTTAAATCAAATTTTTTCTTTTTTCTTTTACGCTTTTATCCTCCATGGTTTTCGCCTTCGTCCCCTCTAGCTCTCTCTGTCTATTTTGTAAAATGTAGCTTGCTTAGATCGCTTCCAACTCACCGAAGATGGCCAAAACCTGTCCACAAGGCAACGGCATCGGCTCCCTCCTCCTTAGTCGCGCCGCCGCCGTTCCCTCCACCACCAACAGCTGCCTTCAATCCTCATTCTCCGGCCCTGCCTTTTGTCTCTACTGCCTCAACTAGGGGTGTCAGAAAAACCCATCCAACCCAATCCGAACACGACCCGAACACGAAATAAGTATAGTACATGTTTCGGGTCTTAATACTGTTTGGATAACAATTATGAACACGAATGGAATGCATGTTTTGGCTCAAGTTAGGGTCGAAACAATGTTCCAACCCAAACACATTAAAAGCTTCAACCCATACACACCCACCCAAGCTATCTCCTCTATAGCTCATTCTATTCGCAACTCATCCAGCATGTCTCATCTCACGGGTTCGTCATCGTTGCCCCTCAGGTCGGCCCCCATCAATCTCTCTCTCTCCCCATCTTCCATATGATTTGCTTCTTTTTCACGGCCGATACAGAACTTTAGAGGAGGGAATATTATCTGTCTGCAAATATATTCACGGACGAGTTGAACGAGGTCTCGCGGTGTCACATAAAAGCATTTCGAATTCCTTTTGTCATATTTTTTATTAAAAAATTATCTGTCTGCAAAGATATTCACGGACGGATTGAACAAGGCCTCGCGACATCACGTAAGAATATTTCGAATTCCCTTTGTCATAATTTTTTATTAAAAAATTATCTGTCTATGGAGATGTTCACGGACGGGTTGGACGAGGCCTCGCGACATCACGTAAGAACATTTCAAATTCCCTTTGTCATAATTTTTTATTAAAAAATTATCTGTCTACGAAGATGTTCAAAAATTATGTGTCTGCGGAGATATTCGTGAATGGGTTGGACGAGACATCGCGGTGTCACGGTTCATGGACGGGTTGGACGAGATCTCACGGCATCACGTAAGAGCATTTCGAATTCCCTTTATAATATGTTTTATTAAAAATTGTAACATTTTTTAATAAAAAACCCGAAACCCGACCCGAACCGACCCGTTTTTTTTGCTTCATGTTTTATGCACTTCGGGTCGGGTCAAATGACATGACCCTTATTGTTCAGGTCGGGTTGGGTAACATCAAGACCCGACCCGAACAATAAGGGTCATGTCATTTGACCTGACCCAACCCGACCCGAAATGCATAAAACATGAAGCAAAAAAAACAGGTTGGTTCAATTTGGGTCGGGTTGGGTCAGGTTTCGAGTTTTTTATTAAAAATATTACAATTTTTTTAATAAAAAATATTATAAAGAGAATTTGAAATATTCTTACGTGACGCCACGAGATTTTTAATAAAAAATATTATAAAGGGAATTTGAAATACTCTTACGTAACGCTGCGAGACCTCATCCAACCCGTCCGTGAACCATGACGCCGCAAGTCCTCACCCAACCCGTCCGTGAACATCTCCGCGGACAGATAATTTTTTAATAAAAAATGATGACAAAGGGAATTCGAAATGTTCTTACATGACGTCATGAGGCCTCGTTCAACCCGTCCGTAAACATCTCCGTAGACAAATGATTTTTTAATAAAAAATTATGACAAAAGGAATTTGAAATGTTCTTACGTGATGTTGCGAGGCCTTGTCCAACCCATCCGTAAATATCTTCACAGACAGATAATTTTTTAATAAAAAATATGACGAAGGAATTCGAAATGCTTTTACGTGACGCCGCGAGGCCTCGTTCGACTCATTCGTGAACATCTCTGCAGACAGATAATACTCTCTCTTCTAAAGTTCTGCATCGGCTGTGAAAAAGAAGCAAATCATATGGAAGATGGGGAGAGAGAGAGGGTGGGGAGAGGGAGAGAGATTGATGACCTGAGAGGCGACAATGACAAAATGAGATGTGTTGAATGAGTTGCGAATATAAGGAGTTGTAGAGGAGATAGCTTAGATGGGTATGTTTGGGTTGAAGCCTTTAATGTGTTTGGGTCGAAATAATGTTCTGACCCTAACTTGACCCAAAACATGTATTCCATTTGTGTTTATAATTGTTACCCGAACAGTATTAAGACCCGAAATATGTACCATACTTATTTTGTGTTCGGATCATGTTTGGGTTGGGTTGGATGGGATTTTTTGACGCTCCTAGCTACAAGGGCTCCTTCTCCCACCACTACAGGCTACAGCAAGCCACCTCCGTAGCTTCTTGATTCAGCATAGACATATAATACGCAATTAGAAAGAATAAGGAGTCTACATGATGCGGATTTCCAGAATATAACTTGCAACAAGCACCCGATCACGTCGGGATAAAAAAGTTATCAATCTACGGGAAAAAAAAAAATCAAACATGAGTGACCAAATAAATTGAAGGGACGACATTTCCATTAACACTTGTTCTGTTCAATGAGTGAGGACTCCATTTGCCCATGTAAAATTGTGCGTGGTGTGCATGAATGTATAATTCCACGAAGATCCGATGCATGTAATGATTTTTTGAAATTTAAGATAAAGAAAACATTTCATTCATGGTTTATCTTCTATTTAATTGAGGGCAATATGTCATACATAGGTTAGATTTCGAATAAAAATTTAAAGGAAAACTATCAGGTACTTTATTTTCAAGATAAAAATTTCTTGCTTGACAAAGAACTCAAATTGAGGATTTCATAATGGATGTGAGAATTTAATGGTAACTTCCAAAGAAGTAGTTAAAAAATATTGAACTTCCAAAAATAGCTGAAATCATACACTTTGGATTTTTCCAAAACCAAGTTCTTTACTCAATGGTGATAAGATTCTTATGTTTTATATCTGATTGTGGGTAAGTGATGCTACATTTCGTAATAATCGAGTATGACTGTCTAACACGTAATTGGCAATGATATTACTACTTGATTGCATCTTTGTCAATACATTTAGGATTCAATTGACTAAAAATAATACATTTAGGATTTAATTGATCAATCTTCAAAACATTAGTAATTTTATTACACTTGTTCTCACACAACCGGTGTGATTAACTAGAAGAAGAAGAATAACTCTGCAGATGTACTATGTGTAATCTGTTCTAATGCAATTCCCTGTTTGTTTTGTTTTTACTCTATCAGACAACGTCAAAAAGTACATAGAAATTGAGCTAACTAAACCCACAATTGCAATTTCAATCTCACTACCGCCGCAAGTTCAATGTAGTTATAAATGACATAAGTCTTAGTCTAGTGTCATGCATTTGTCATGTATCACAGCATGTCAGTAAATTGTTTCCGAAAGGAGGAATAAATAGAGAATATATTGATTTTAAGTTAGTCAGATAAAGTTTTTCTTTTTCAGAATCCGGTAGAGTCGAATGGGTTGAAATATGTGTACTAGGGAAATGCAAACTCAGACCATCAGTCATTAATTTATGATATCATTCTATGCAAGATCACATTTATGCCAAGGATTGCCAACTTTCTTATTTTTTTTAAAAGAATGTACTTTAACAAGCCTCTACATTTGCTTATTGTTTTGGGCGGGCTAAGAAAACCTTGGATGTTGGGCTCCACAAAGCTGGATAATTTTTGTTGGTGTGGAATGAGACATATACCCTGAGCATTATGAAACCTCACTTGTATGAATCATTACATAAAATCAAGGATTCCGAAGATTCTCATTTTTCCTGGTTTGACCAAATTGATTTGAGGTCTAACTTGTTTGAAAATTAGATCTAACAATGTAAGCGGCTATGATATGGAGAAAGCATTCAGATGAAGCCAACTTGTTTAAATTTGATGATCGCATCTCGAGATACTACGTCATGATCTCCACTGATCAATCTTGATGATGTTAAGAATACAGTAATTTTCTAAGTTCGCTTTATTTGAAAGTAGGAGTTACAAGTTTTTAATATTACAAGAATCAAACCACTAGATCTACTTCAGTGGTCACCATTCCCACATAGGAATGCAGAGGTGGGAGATTTGAATCCTCACATTCTCGAAAGGTTGGGATGGGGACGATTTAGTTTCAAATATATGTTTCAACTCCTACGCTTTACAATGAGACAGAATAAAAGTTTGAGAGTGAGAGTTATAATAGGATTAACCAATTTTTTTTTTTTTTTGGTTCTGCATAACCATACACAACTCATTAGATTTAAGTAATCATGGTCCTCTTATCATCGTAATTATTTCTCTTTCCTCTTTTAGTGTGAGAAATTATGAATACTACCCTTATATGACACAACAACCTTCAAAGTAGAATACGATCCTTATTGTGATATATGTGGGATCTAACCCTAACTAAAGGTGTAACATCCTGAAATTCGAGCCCTTTAAGGGATGAATGAATATTAATTTCGCCAATGCATTATTGGTTGATCTCACTCAAAACTGATCACTCTTGAGATACTAACCTTGAGGGGAAAGGCTAATGAGGACAAACTCGTGCGACTAAAGAACTTGACCTGGGAAAATGACTAGACCATGAGACTTACATAAGGACGATCCTGTAGTCATGCAGGCCAATTCCAAGGATGAATAGAAGTCGATTCGCGGGCAGAAATAATGAGACGACGGGTGATTCTGTCAGCTGTTATTGAACTCGCGAATGGCCCTATGTCGATCCTTGGTAATCGTGTACTTTAAAATAAGAATCGATCCTTCGCAATTTCATGTAGTCAAGGACGTCCATGTGTCGAGGAGTCTTGAACGTAAATTGGCATGAGTCGATTACGCGTAAATCCTCAAAGCTGCCTGTCAATCTAAATAGTACCAAAATGGCATTTAGGTGAAATTGACAAGGCATGAGAATCCAATATTGCACTTTGAATTTTCGGGATCATCCGAGACGGACTTTTGGACAATGCTTCTTAAACAGTCGATAGTGTCAGAAGAGTCTAGTAATTGGAAAAGGGATTTTTGGACCAAGAAAACGAGCCAACGAGGATGTGGGCCAGGCAAGATCAATGTGGGCCTCATGCCCAAGGTGGGACAGCCGCCATGGAAGGCCCGAGGCAAGCAAGTGAGCCCGTTGGGCCAAATCGACCTTTTACCCTCCTGAGCCCGTTGTCTAACCTTGAGCCATTTTGAGCCCAATAAATTCCTGAGCCCGTCCTATTCATTTTCTAGCCCATTTCCTAGGCCCGCCCTTCATTTTCAGCCCAAGGTCAGATTGGGAAAGGTGCAAGGTGGAAATGACCAAAATGCCCTTGGATATTTTGAAGAAAAGTAAAAAAGGAAGAGAGAGAAGATGAGGTCAATTGTTTGGCAAGTGGGGCAAGAATTAATGGCCTTGATAAGGCTTATCCTTCAGCCTTCACTTCACTCTCTCTCTCCTCTTCATCTTCTCCAAAAGTCGGACACACTTCTCTCGCTAGTTTTCCTTCCTCCCTTCAGTTTCCAGTTCTAACCTTTCACCGAAAATCAAGTTGTTCATGCCCTTCCCGTTGGAATCTCGTCTCGTGTGACCTGCTGTTGTGTTCAGAAGATGAAAACCGTTTAGATGGTGTCGGCCGTTCGTCGAACGGAGCTGTCTTCCGATCCGTACGACCGCCGGAAGTTGCTGCTCGCCGGATCGTCACTATTCCGCCTGCAGCAGCTTTGTTCCGCCTTTTCACATGTTTTTCTCCCATTTCGGCCAAACCACCGCCCATCTCAGCCACAAGTGGTTCCCTCTCGACCCCCAGGTGCCGCCGGTTGCCGGCCCACCGCTCGCCGGATCTCCGGGCAGCCCGTTCAACTCCGATCAGCCACTTTCCTCCTTTGCAGTGCAGTTTTCAGTGTTGCAGTGGGTATTCCGAGTTTGCTGCTGTTGTTCCAGCCCCGGGACCACCTTGGATCATCGTGGTAGAGGTCCCCGGGTGTCGGGTTCGTCGCCACCGCCGTGTCCGTGTCGCCGGCCTACTTAACGGGTGAGTTTAGCTCCTAATCCCTATTTAGTGCCTAAACTTGCTTAGGGTTGGGTTAATTAGTGGTAAGATTGGTTTAGGAAGTTTAATTAAGTTGTATTAGCTCTAAGATAGGTGGTTAGATAGTTGGTTAAGATTAGATTAGCTTAATTTTGCTTATTAAGCTTAATTGTGCTTAATTTGGGATTAATTGTGTTTATGTGATTAATTAAGCATGATTTGCTTAAATTGAATTGATTAATTGTTTTAATTAATGTTTTGTTTAATTTCTGGATTAAATGTTTTAATTAATTGAATTTCGAAAAATCACTGTTCATAATTACTATTCACGATTACTGTTCATGAGCACTATTCATAATTACTGTTCACGATTACTGTTCACGGCACTGTTCATGCAGAAGCTAATTTTTGTCTTAATTTGATGTGTTCTTGATTTTTATGATTAATTGAAGTGCCGATTGTTAATTATACTTGTGAATATTGATGAAATGCGTGATCAAGTGTTGGTTGGATTTTGGATTTTGGAATTGTCGAGTGAGATCGCATGACATATTGCGTGGGTTATCTGAAATGGCATATCGCATGAGCATGAGTGATGTTGCATTCACGATAGAGCAAAGATATAAACGGATTGCTTGATGATGTGTTGTATGATCACATTAAATGAGAGAACCCGGTGTTGCCGAAAGACCGCCAATCCCTATGGGGTTGTGCCGTGGCCAGTGGGTCGCCTGACTTCGGTTGGATGGCTGACAGGGAGGGGTTCTATGTGGGACTGCGGTATGAGGGCGGGTCCCGGGCCTCTGTCAGTTGCAGGGCTGCGATAGTGGGCGGGTCCTATGCTCATTCGGGAATGCCGTCTTGGGAGTGAGCCCTTGACGTCGCCGTGCCTCGAGGTAAAGATGACGAAGCTGGTTTAGCCAGGAATCGCCAACCATAAGGTTGTGTCGTGGCCCAGGAGAAGGGGTCGTAATAATCGGAGCATGTGTGAGTGTGAGACATGAGAAAGTTGTGTGAGATGCTCTGATTATTCGCATGCTCTTAATGTCGTTATGATTTATGGTACGCACGCGTGAGTTGACAGTCATGCAGGGTGTGGTAATGGCCAGGTGAGATTGCTTGTGACGCGATTCGCATGTGATTGATGAACTGTTTCATCTAACGGCCATGTGCCTTGCTTGCATTGTATGAAATTTGATGTGCAGGGTATGGCAGACCGGGTAAGGTTGCATGCGAATCGAATATTGATTGTGGGTTGCCCTGTCTATTGTTGGCTGTTGTTTGGTTTTGGTTGTTTGTTGTTGGGTTGAGTTTTGGAAAGATACCCCGAGTTGAGTTGGCGTACTAACCAGGGCTTAGGGGAAGAACTCGCTGAGATTTTATCTCAACCCGTCGTGGTTAACCATTTTTTAGGCCCTTAGAATGGCGTACCCGCAATGGAGAATCCTGCCCCCGCTTCTCTAGTGATCGACCCGACAGAGCTTGAGTCCGATGGGTCCAAGTGACCGTGGTGTTGAACCCAAGGGTTCTTTGTGTACTGTTGGATTAGCCTAGTTCTTTTGGTTTCGCTTAGAGGATGGATCGGCCCCCTTTTTGTCGGGCTTGTAATTCGAAAAACGATCCTCCGTTGGTTAATCCAGTAATTTGAATAAATGAGTAGTTGCTGTTGTTCTGGATGTTCATCCCTCTATCCCTGTTTGATTGTTTGTTTGTCTGGGGATGGTTCGTCTTCTACTTGCACTTAATAAAAGATAAAATGAATGGTCGTTGACGGGTCTTGGGACGTCGCTTTCAATCGACCAAGAGAAGGGGTTGCCGCGAGCTCGAGAGTCGGGGCGTGACAAAAGGGTCATATTGCCATTTTCCATTCACAACCCATGAGCAAGAGATTCTCAAGCAACACGCATTGTGCACAAAATCGTACCAAAATGTTTAAATAACAAGCTCAATCTAATATTGATCTAGCACTCTCGTAATACCATGACCAAAATTAATATATGCATCTTGTGAGCAACCATTAGTGGCATGGATCAGGCATCGTACACGTGGCACATCATCATGATCATCTTCATGAGTTGCCAATTCCATGAGGCTTCATTTAAGTATAGTTGATGACATATAGATTAACACAAGGAAATAAAGAAATAGGCATTTTTGGGCAACGGTGAGATGACCAGTCCCCAGGTTAGATATATGCAATAATGATATCACTTTTGCATCTTGTAGTTTTGTTTCATGGCTTCATCATGTAAGCTTTTTTCTTGAAAATGCGATGTTCCAAAGTCAACCAGATGTGATGCCCGGTAAGGTACAAAAAGGAGTTTATCACATGGTGTTGTTCCTGATTTGGAGAGAAAGTTATTCGGAGCATCACATTAGGCTGACTTTGGAACATCGAATTTTCAAGAAAAAGGGCTTTCATAATGAAGCCATGAAACAAAAGTCCGTGCAAAAGTGACATACATAACCTTGCATTCCTTGTTTCAAATTATATATATTCTTTCTCCAATAATGTAGGAATACCCTTATATTTTATGTCCCAAAGTTCAGATGAAATAATTAAATATTAAATTGCATTTTCATTTAACAGTTTAAGAACATCCTCAAATCTAGAAATAATTAAATATTAAATTGCGTTTTCATTTAACAGTTTAAATTTTTAGAACAGTTGAGTCTCATATGATATCAAAGCAAGAGGTTGATGTCCCTTTTTGTCTCTCTAGTTACATATTTCCACGGTTAATATCAAAGTGAAAAGACCAGATGTGGAGAGTGATAGATATCAAAGGAGGAGGTGTTCTTTGTTTGCCTTGCCTTCATATGGATGTTGTCCTAAAAGACGAAATTTGGTGAGAGACGATCTAAGTTGACAGAGTTACAACTTTGAGCAAGTCACGGAACCTAAAAGCTACCAGACATGGAACTTATCCACAAGAATCAGAAACAACGTGTGACAAATGAGTTATCCAATGGACACTCAAGGCCACAAGGCCCACAACTCTGGACTTTGGATCGTTGAGGTGGCCAAGATGGTGACCCCAAAAATTGTGACTGAACTTACAAGCTCCCTTAAGTTGAGACGGTACCGTGAAAGATCACCCACCGACAATGGAGCTCTGACAGTGCGCACAATAATCAGATTAAATTCCAAGAGAGCTATGCCTATTTCCATGGCCACCTTGAAATTTAATGAAAGAGCGTATTTTGAGAAAACAAACCTTTGCCTTTTCTATTCTTTGTTCTATGTACCTATCCAACATACGGTGCTATAGCCTATAAATACCCATCGATAAGGTTTCGACACTCATAGAAAAGCCTCTACCCTCTAGTACTCTTCGTCTATATTTGCTCAGTCCCTTGGATAACAACAAAAAAGAAATGTCTTTTGAGATTTCAGCAATCCCATCTTCTTCTCTTGCTCAAGAAGCAAGTCATGTCGTTGAACGGCGCTCAGCAAATTTTCATCCAGGCATATGGGGGGATTATTTTCTCAAATATACTTGTGACTCCAACTCCACGGTAGCATTTAAGTTGTTCCTTTTCTTGGATTATATTTGGAAAATTTCATTTAAGTTGTTCTTTTTCTTGGATTATATTTAGAAGCGTAGAACATAATAATATTGAATGATTGGGCACCATCCCACAGCATTTGATAAAGAAAAAGAAAAGAAGTTTCGGTTGATTTGAAACTCAATGCATGGGTTGGTCCTTACATGATTCAAAATTTCTATGTGAACCTCGTGATATGCACATATGACTTAAGGAATGTAGAAAGAGTTTCTCCACAATTAATAAAACTAGTCATGGAATAGTTTTTAGGTAATTTCAATTCATATTTATCATGGTCAATTGGGTCATAGGCAACCTAATCTATTTGTTGCATTCATACTAAACTCATGTAATTTTCCACTAATTATTTTTTTAACTTTCAATTTTACGTATACTGAAGGGTTCTCATGCAATAACAGAGGATCGAATAGAGAGATTGAAAGGAGAAGTGAGGAAGATGTTGACGTATGCTATGGATAAGCCTTCACAGAAGTTGAACTTGATTGATCAAATCCAACGCTTAGGAATTGCCTACCTTTTTGAAATTGAGACAGATCAACAGATGGAACAAATCTATAGAAGCTATTTCGAATTTCACCGTGGCGATGAAGACGACCTGCACATAGTTGCTCTTCTCTTTCGATTGTTGCGACAACAAGGTTACACAATTTCAAGCGGTATGTAATGTTCTAATTCTCCTTGATCGAATAGTTGGTGAAACTATATTGCAAACACTAGTTGATGGTCCATTTGATTGATTAGAGTGGCCACATAATATCACTAACATGTTTAGTTCACTCCATTTTTTATTTCTTTATTAGTTACAGTTTTCTGTATATAATTTTTAATATCGTGAGTTTTTCAAATTTTCTAAGGTGAATAGCCCTTTCTATTGATCCCTTGTTTTTTTTTAATTTTTGGTCCGATACTAATTCCTTGGTTTAGTACGTCATTTTTTCATTTGTTGTGAATTGATCTAGATGTTGAACATGATTTTTTCATAGAATCTTGTGATGGCATCTTTTCCCATTTTTTGTTTGGCAATTCAGAAATCTTTAACAAGTTCAGGGACAGCGAAGTGAATTTCAGTGAATCATTGAGCACCGATGTGCAAGGATTGCTAAGTCTATTTGAAGCTTGCCATCTAAAGTTTCATGGTGATCATGTTTTGAACAATGCACTTGCTTTTACTATGACTCACCTCGAAACAATTCAAAAAGGGAATGCAAGCCTTAATCTCAAAAAACAAGTGAATCATGCCCTAACCCAACCAATCTACAAGGGAATACCAAGGCTAGAGGCAAGGCGTTACATTCCACTCTACCAAGAGGAGCCATCGCATAATGAAGTCCTGATCTCCTTGGCTAAACTTGATTTCAACTTTTTGCAAAAGCAACACCAGAAGGAACTCAGCAACCTTACAAGGTTAACTTCATGATAGCATGTCTAAAGTAGCTAGATGTTCCACGAACACCAAATCATCATAGATTGACTCATGCAATTTCAATTTATTTGAACTAAAAATCATTTGTAAAAGTTACAAGGAATGTTAATCTCTTTGGCTTATCAGTCTAAGCACATTTTATAATTCTATCAATGATGTGTTTGCCTAAAATAGGATTTGTTGGTATCCCATAGGTGGTGGAAGGATCTAGATGTAGAAAGGAAGTTTCCATTTGCTAGAGATAGGCTTGTGGAGATGTATCTTTAGATGTCAGGAGTTTATTTCGAGCCAGAGTATGAAGCCTCTAGGGAAATACTAATCAAAGTGGCAAGTGTGGTTTCCATTATCGACGACATCTATGATGTCTATGGGACATTGGAAGAATTAGAACTCTTCACAGAAGCAATTGAAAGGTACAGTTCACACTTGGATGCTCTTCTCAGTTACCAATTCTGTACTTATTCTAATTTGATCAACTGTTAATTATGGTCAAGTATGATATTTTCCGAACTTGAACTCAGGTGGGATGTCAAAGCCAAAGGTGGATTGCCAGAGTACATGCAAGAGTGTTACAAGATAATTCTTGATTTGTATGATGAAATTGGCTGTGAGTTGACCAAAAAAGGACGATCATACCAGCTCTTCTATGCCAAAGAAGCGGTAAGTCATTCAACGTTATGTCAATCAAATGCCATTTTTATTCCATCCACTGGCAACAAAATATCAGGTTTTTAGATAAGGATGACAAACTATCATATAATAGTCCACCAAGCACATTAAAGTTTGAATATTGACATAGCTTTATCTATGAGAATGATTCCTTAGATGAAAAAACAAGTGAGATCATATTTCATGGAAGCCAAATGGTTCCACCAAAACCACATACCGACGATGGAGGAGTACATGTCCATTGCATTAGCAACCACTATTCTTGAATTGCTATTGGTGATGTCGTTGCTGGGAATGGGAGTTATTGCAACAAAAGATGCTTTTGACTGGTTGTTATACAGCAACCCCAAGATGGTGAAGGCTATGCAAGTAGTAGGTCGGCTCATGGATGACATTGCCGGACACAAGGTATATACAAGCTATATCGGTGAACATTTTTAATTTATCTAGATTTTTTCCAATAGATTTTATCAATGAGAAAAAAAATTTCCATGTGATATTTGTTTATAGTTTGAGCAAGAGAGAGGTCATAGCGCATCTTCAGTAGAGTGTTTCATGAAACAATATGGAGTTACGGAGGAAGAGGCTAAGCAAGAACTCCGTAAACAAGTGGCTGATGCGTGGAAGGACATTAACGAAGAGCTATGCCATCCGACCATCATCCCTAGGCCACTCCTGGTGAGATTTCTCAGTTTTACACGAGCCATGCATATGGCGTATAAAGACGAAAAAGATATCTACACTCATTCTGGAGACAAGTTTAAAGAGCATGTGACTTCTCTGTACATCAATCCATTGCCAATGTGATGGTTTGAAAGAACAAGTTTAAGTACCAAGCCGTCATAGATTGCATTAGACAATTTTCAAATATGCTTTGCATACAATTTGAATTGTGTGTTCACACTTTATCATTGCTCTTCTCTGGCTTGAGAGCGCCCCCCCCCCCCCCCCCCCCCCC
>MU090040.1:3187-27101 GCA_014858505.1 Corymbia citriodora subsp. variegata
T
Source organism: Corymbia citriodora subsp. variegata (assembly GCA_014858505.1). Taxonomy (NCBI): domain Eukaryota; kingdom Viridiplantae; phylum Streptophyta; class Magnoliopsida; order Myrtales; family Myrtaceae; genus Corymbia; species Corymbia citriodora. The sequence goes on from MU090040.1 coordinate 3,189, forward strand.
AGAGATGCATAATTTTGAAAGAAGCAATTGATAATGAAAGGAGGTCGAGGAAGGATTCTCAATGCTTTATTGCATTGTTTATATGAAAATTTTTGACACACAAACCCGAAGGGCATTTGTAATGCATTGGAGATCAAATGTAATAGTATAAAATAAGGTACATATAGATTTATTGCTTGGAAATATTTTGAGTGTATAAATAAATCTCTAAGCAAGTGGAGAAAATTCAAATATATGTTGCCAAATTCAAAGACCTTATAATTGAAGTTGCTAAATCTCTTCAAATTGCTGCAATTATTTTAAAATTGCATTCAACTTGGAATGATTATCGAAAGAAATTTCTCCACATGTCAGAGAATCTAATTGTGGATGATTTGATAAAACACATTTCAATTTAGGAAGGATCTTGGGATTGTGAGACTAATTATGTGATAGAAGTTGCAAACAGTGTTCAATTTGTTGAGAACAACAACAAGAGTAGAGACAAAGAAAATAAGAAGTAAACAAATTATTAAATGGTTTGAAGCATGCATAGAAACAATGGCATACAAAAATTAATTTGGTGGTATTATCTTATGGATAAGCATAATAATACTAATTGGAGTGTTTATTCAAAGTTTATCAAAGAGCGTGGAGTTAAAATCTACTTATATGTAGATGATATATTGATTATTGTTACAATATGCATGGCACAAATGAAACTAAAAAATATCTATGTTTTCAATTTAAAAAGAAAGATTTGGCAAAAGGGAATACACTTTTATGCATCAAAGTGATCAAATATAGTGGGGGCCATGCTTTAAGTCAAAACCACTATGTGAAGAAAATTATGAAAAAAATATTAGTTTTGGAAATTAAAGAATCGAATATACCATATGATGCATCAATTAAATTGATAAAAAATATTGGTTAATTATACAATTAGAAGATTGATATATTGCAATGCATTGCACTAGACCGGATATCTCTTTTATTGTGTGTAAGTTGTCAAGATTCTCGTAATCCTAATATCGTGCATAGGAAGGCTATAAGTAGAATTTTTGATTAGTTAAAGAAAACAATAAATTATGGCATTTTATAGAAGACAACCAACACTATTACTAGCTAGATAACTAGCATAATCTGATAACAAGTCGACATTTGGATGGGTTTCAATTTTGCAAATGGTGCAGTCTCATGGGCATCAAGAAGCAAATATGTATAACTTATGTAATGAATGAATATGAATATATAGCATCATTGGTGGTTGATAAAGAGGCTAAATGGCTATGAAAATTTGCTATTGGATAAAAAGTTGTAACCACAAACAATTGTAGCTTTATCTTTATGTTCTGATAGTGAGGCAACAATATCTAATGTATATAGTAAAATATACAATATAAAATCTAGACATTGACTTATGACATGAGTATGTTCAACAGTTAATTATTGCTGGAATTATTTCAATAATTTATGTTCACTAAGGGACTTTCTAGAGGTTTAGCTAGTAGCATTGCCATAGGAATAGATCTTAGACCAATTGATAATGTCCAGCATAATGGAAACCCAAATTTACTTATGCTAACGAAATTGTGAACATTTAATGGGTGATGAAAAGCTATCGTATCTTGCCAATAATCAAGTATTGGGACACAAAATTCATACTCCTGAAAAGTTATGAGGATGAGTGTAAAAAACATTTTTAATGAAATTCAATATTTTAACAAGGCTAAGGTATTAGGTTAGGAACTTCACCTGTATAAGCATAAGAATTTGTGCGGCTTCTAATAAAAGTTGGAAGAATTATTGTATCTGTTCATGGATGTAAGAGGAAGCACAAGATCAGAAAATTGTTGAGGTAGAGGAAATTTATAACCGAATATGTGTAAATTCATATGTGTGATAATTTAATTAATAAATGGAATCATGGTTAAAATTTTTATCTACCATTGATTTCGTTAATAGAGTTGTTTATGCTAATTGGAGGTTCAGATCTTAGCATATACTTTCATGTATGTATCAATTTATGTAGATCCACATAGATATCAAACTACATTGAGAATTGTTGAAATGGTTTGCTATGTGATTGTTGGACATGAAAAGATGTGATTGTTGGATATGAAAAGAAATATTTGTTGACATAAAGAGAAGTGATGGTTGATCATGAAAAGTGGCAATGCTTGATCACGAAAAATGTTGACAACAGGGGTAAGATATTTATTCTCAAGGAATGTGTTGATTGATTATCTATAAATATGATCAAATTATACGTCGTCCATCTCAATTATTCATAACAACAACAACACTCTCTTTTCTCTCTTCTTCTCTTTTTACACATAAGTTTAATAACACATTCAATATGAAATTCTAAGAAAGATGAGTAATTGCTAAACTAGTTTTTTTTTGGGATTTTGATATATATCCCAAATGTATATTTATTTCAAACTTGACAACAAAAATAGTTGTGGCAAATAATACTTTAAGAATAATGATCGTCATCATGTATAAAAGCATCAAAAATCTATAACTATGATCTATCTTCATCAATCAAATCTCCATAACACTATGGTTGCGTTTGGTAGTTAGGATAAAGTTCAGGATATAATAAAATCGATCTTATTCTACGTTATTACTTACTCATGATTGGATAAAATCTGATATAAGAGAGGTATAAGTTGGATAATATTATCTGATGGGGGAGGTGGGTTAATAGTGAATATGATTTCCTAATATCCATAATAGGAAAGTTATTTTTTTAAATAAAAAACTTCTTAAGTTAACAAAATTAAAATTATATTTCAATATAAATCATATTTGGATTCTAATATAAGAAATTTAAAATGTAAAGAACAATGACTTATTATTTTTTTAATTTAATCTTATTTTTATTTATATATTTGAATTTAGTTCTATCTTATAATATAAATTCAATATCTAAATATAAATATAAATATAAATATAAACATATTTATATTTATATTTATTATATATTTTAGTATTTTAGGTATATTAGTACAATTTACTATTTAATAAAATTTTATTAGAGAATGATGGAAGGGGAAAAAGAAAATTAATTAAAAAAGAGAACAAAATAAAATAAAAAAGAAAATAAAAATAAAGTAGGCAAGAGTATTGCAAATTTTTTTTACCATTTCCTTTTGTGAACTTTAAATTTATTTAAATTGATATGCCGTTTATACCAAATAACATACATAATATGATGTAGATATATCCATCTTTACTACAATCACTAAATATTGGATCCTATTTAGTCCTATCGTGATTATAAATCTAGTCGACCAAACGTGGCCTATAAGATTTCAAGAATGATACCCTGAATTGTCTTGATATTGTTGGTCATGGGATCAAAGAATAGTTGTGTTATCTCATTGGACCTTTGCCCGCTGCCATTGCCAATGCCAGCACACCATGATAAGGTATGGGCAATTGCAGACCTCAGTCTAATTTAAGCCTGGCAAGCTGAACATCTTATCGAATCAGTTCGGATCGCAAACCCATGAAAACTGTGTCCTCCCACGGGCTCGGCCCAATTCGTGTACTGCCATGTTGAAAATTTCATACTTCGTTTCTCTTTTCTTCTCGCAACAAGTAAGAAAATTGGGCCCAAGTTGTTGACATTTGATTCCTTTTAGCACTCCTGATAAAAGTCAAGGGGAATAGCTATTTCGAATGCAACCGGGAGCATCTTCCATTTCATACTTCGAAAACGACGTACGGTTGTTATAAATAAGCTAGGTTTACAGTAAACTAATATCACTAAATAAAATTCTCATTATTATGAAATTTATATAACCTTATTTCCATTTGGTACAATTGATTAATAGTAAAAATCATCAAATCGCAATACTTTACAATCATATAGTAATTCACAAAAAGTATATATTTAAAAAATCAAATTGAGTGAATTATAATAGCAAGTTAAAATAATACATATAAACAAAAGTACAGTAACAGTAATTAATAATGTAAACTGAATTAGTTATAACACTTCCAATCATGATTAGAGCTTAATGATGGAGCCAGGTATTAAGAGAGAAGGGGGGGGGGGGGGGGGGAAGGCGAAAATCATTAACGAAATACGGAGTAAAAGAAAATCTTAACATGGTAATTTTGATAAAATCTGCACACTATTCAATGTATATTAGTATATCATTTTCAAAATGTAGTTCAATTTTTATGTAAGTTTTGTTCTTGAACTTTTCATATGAACCTAAATAAGTATATGGACAAGAGAAATATTTTTTCTTGATGACTCTTGATTATATTTATACAAAATTTTAAAATTTATATTTTACCGAGAACTTTCAAGTAAAATATTTCAATTTATATTTGCTTCATAATAGTTTAATAGTATCTGTCAATGACTGAAATCTTATGAAAACAACATGGATTGCATCACTAGTGCCAATAAGAATCACAGTTTCTAAAAAATTACAAAAAAAAAAAAAAAATGGAAATAATCCCCCAAACATGAAAATTAAAGTTTGGAGGGGAGAGAGAGAATGATTTGGAGATTAAGTTTGGTAGGTGTAAGCACTTAAACACATACCGCCAGTTGCACAAATATTGCCTAATTTGAAACTCTTCTATCTTATTCTTGATACCACAAGCGCTTGGGGAAGTCTCATATTCTTTTTCTCTTTTTTTTTTTTTTTGGGAAAAGTTTGAAAATAAAATATGGGTTTCGTTCTAATATGTGGAGAGATCATTAAGGGTGCGTTTGGTACAGCATTTGTAAGGGGCTTTCAGTCCAATGCAAATGCTGAAAGCCCAAAGCTACTTGGGGAAATGCAATTGTGTTTGGTAAAATTTTTTTACAAATGGACTTTGAGTTGAATGTGCGTTTGGTAAAAAAAACTTTCACAATGGGCTTTGATGGGTATAATATGTGTATATATTATTTAATTTTTTTTTTAAATGACCTAAACCCTTCGCCGGACCGGCGAAGGGCTACGGCCGCCGGCGAGCCAGATCTGGCGCCGGCGGCCGTCTGAGGTCGCCTGAGGTCGGGCGACCTCCGGCGAGGGTCGCGCGACCCAGCCGAGGCCGCCGGAGGTCGCCTGACCTCGGGCGACCCTCGGCGAGGGTCGCGCGACCCAGTCGAGGGTCGCCGGAGGTCGCCCGACCTCGGGCGACCCAGGGGCCGTGCGACCCAGGGGCCGCGCGACCCAGGCGACCGCCGCCTGGGTCGCCCGAGGTCGGGCGACCTCCGGCGGCCCTNGCGGCCCTCGGCTGGGTCGCGCGACCCTTGCCGGAGGTCGCCCGACGGCCGCCGGCGCCAGATCTGGCTCGCCGGCGGCCGTAGCCCTTCGCCGGTTCCGCGAAGGGCTGCCTTATTTTTTAATTTAAAAAAAAAATATTTAGGGGTAAAATCGGAAATATAAACAATCAGTGAGGGTAATTTTGGAAGAAAAAAAAGTGGTTTCAGCATTCCGAGGATGCTGAAAGCCAGCTTTCAATTGAAAGCTGGCTTCAAAGCTGAACCAAACGGTTCAGCATTTTCCCAAGGGGCTTTCAGGGCTGAAAGTCCCTTGGGAAAGCTGTACCAAACGCACCCTAAGTCCAAAAGAAATTACTTTAATGTAGGCTGATTACATAATGTTTGAGATGATTTTCATATACGTCTGCTCATTAATACTTCAAGCTATTCCCTTAATGCACTACAATATTAAATCAGAAGATTTTTATTTCTTATGAAAAAACTTTTGATCTCTTTATACCTACATGCAGGCATGTCACAAAGCTAATCCACCACGCCCTTATCTCATTATCAACGATAAAATAACCAGAGTCATGGATATTGATACTTATATATAATATAAATGAAATCCAAGAAATCTTTTAATAGATATCATCCAATACAAGAAACTATAAAGGGTCATGGTGTGTATATCACTTGTTACAACAAACTGCGTCCTTGGAGTATTACTTAAGGGAATTTTATCTCTCCCAATCTTATTAGGATGGATTAAATGTTTCCTAATTAGAATAGAGATCTGCTTATCCCTACAGCGTAAGCCGAATGCCTCTAGGTCTCTTCACATTGAAGTTTCCATGACGTTTACATATCTGCAAGTGACCCCAGGAATTGCCCACTTGTCTATCCTTTGTTTATCGCCACGTCGCGTGTCTCTCTTACAGTGACCTGACACCCAAATAGCTGATAGAGGTAGAAGTGGAATGTGGTCGTGCATCCCTACGAGCGGAATGAGCTCATGAAGGATGTCGTCATCCAACTTTGGTCCTTTAGAGTGGATGGCAACCTTTACTTTTGCCTCATGAAGGTTAAAACACCAGGCAGTGGAAAATATAGCTACTCATGAGTGATTCTCATTCTTATTCGTGAAGTTGTTCAATTAAATTTCTTTGAGTTAAAGTAACTTTGCATATGTAGACAAATTTATGCTTTTTTTTATGAAATAAAGATATCGCAAGTGGCAATACTTTTGTACAATGCTCACTAAAATATTATGATTTTTTTTTTATCAATCACTTGAATGTTATAATTTTCATACGACCCACTTAAGTGCCATAACTTTTTAATTGGTCACATAAGAGTTATAACTTAAAAAAATACATCCACCGTAGGTATCAAAATTAAGAAGTGGAATGATACTTGTGATAAAGTTATCGCACCTTAAGTTATAGCACTAATTTGAATGATTTTTAATTGAATTGTTAAAAAGTTATATCATTTAAGTGAATGATTTTTAAAAGTCATTGACTCAAGTGATCATTAAAAAAATTATGGCACTTAAGCGAGCGTTGTATGAATTTTATGGCACTTGCGATGTCTAGGTAATTTCGTATTTTTATTGTTATTAAGGGATAGTTGTTGGAGCCTCGATAAAGTTCGGGAGTATTCGTGGTCTTGGAAATTTATTTTCATGGATCAATTACGGTTCTCCTTGACTTTTTGATGGAGGATTTTGCCGCTCTTATAGTTTTTTTTTTGGGAGGAATTATGCCTTGGATATGTTCAGATGGCAAGCGTATATAGTGCTTTTTACTCGACAGACAGAGACACTACCGTGTCAGCTTTTGTTCCGATTAATTAAGTCCATAAGTGTACTTAAGAACTTCCTGCACCCAATGTAGGCCGTGAACTTCCACATTCGTATGTTTTCCAAAAGCGAAAGTAGCTCGCGACGTCCAACAAGAATTATCTAATCATAATTTTTTACGATACATAATATGATCATTTACCTCGCAGGAGGCCATTTGGTTGGTGCCAAAAAAAGCATTCTGTTCATACGTAATACGTTTTACCTCCTGCTCATGATTGTCTTTACAACCCCACATCTTGAATAAATTCAAGTATGTTGATGCTCCACCCTGAATAATTTGTGGGTGTTGTCTCGAGAGAAAGCTTATTAATACAGTTTCAAAGCTCATCTTATGAGCAATAATCAGTAACGAGCCATTTGTCTCGACGAGTTAAAAGATCGATAACAAAGAATCCGATCGAGTTTAAGTGGATGTATAAGGCCAGACCGAGGGAACGATTTAATTGGTCTTTGGAGGGCTTGAAAGAGACTAATAACTAATATGCATACGAGTGCATGAAAATTTCGTGGTTCTGCTCACTTCCTAGAGTAACGCAAGAAGAAGGGTGGCCAAAGATGGGTACATAAGATAAGACAGACGTTGCGTAATAAAGTTATGGCAGATTTCTTTATGAATTTTCAAGGTTAGTTTAGCTAAGTGGAGATCAAAAGGAGGGAGAGCTTCCAAAAAGCTCGGGCTGCGGATAGGCGATCAAATCCCAGTCAACTGTTTGCCAGAACCCTTTAAAACTACAGATTTTGGACATACTATAGAGTTGTCCGAATATTTATGGAGAAGCAAAGTACAAACGAAAGCAGTTTTCAAGCTTATGGAACAAAGAACTAATGCACACCTATATACAAAGAAATCAGTATGGCAGCAGCACCAACTTCCGTGTTTATAATGCTATTCCTTTCCAAAGTATCCGAGCTTGTCCTTTCTCCGGCAACCTCGGCACCGGGACTTGGCGGCTCGGCTTCTTTTAGGGAGCAGCGGCACGGTGGCTTGTGCTTCTCCTGCGACGGGCGGACCATCATCTGCTGCATGCTCCCGCAATCTGGCCAAATTAAAAGTAACATAAGAATAGTCTTTTATTTCGGGATAATAACATAACATTTTACGTTAATATGTTGATTTTTCTTATTTCGTGAATTCTTTTTATTCACAATCAAGTTGCTTGAATGAAAGTAACAAACTCGAGCTTATCTCTTCTCTATTTTCAAAATTTGTTTTAAAATTTATTTAGGATACCCACTTTTTTCTAATAAATGGAATGGTTCACGTAATTAAATAATTGCATAGCTACGTCATTTCAAGTTTCACTAACTCACATCATCATGTTATATGATGTACTTTTTAGTAAGAACTTATTCAGTACGTCCCCTTACAAACAAGAATTGTAGATATTTCATATGCTGGTAGTACGCGAAGTTTTCAAAATTAAAACCATCCACAATTATCGCTTGTGTCCTACCTTATTGATATAGCAAATACTGAAAATAGGCACATTTGATTGTAGTCAAATTGTACTATAGAACAGAAACTAGGCAAGCAAAAGCTACAATTCAATTCTTCATGATATTATCCCGACTCTCTTGACGGGCACAAACGAGTTTAGAGATAATGTTGAGTTGGAGACCAATGATCTTTAATCAGTTTGGATTCTCCTGAGCCCTTACCTCATGCAATATGGGAAGTTTAATTGATTTATTTATCTGTGAGAATTTTATCTTAGTTTGGAGTTACCACTAGTTTGTTGAGGTCAATTAGAAACCAAATGAGGTATCAAAGTATATCTTACTTTCTATGCAACTAGAAATTTAGGATCGATAACTTGAATATACTAATTGTCTAACTAATGCCCTTTCAGTGTCTAAACTTGATTGATTTGTTAACTAAGTGTCCACACAATCTCTTATATAATTATGAATCCTAAATTTCTTGTTTGCTAAGTGCCCATGAAATGTTTTTAGTGTTTATGATAATTTTAAAATGAAACCTAACCATTTAACTAAAACAAACAAATCATGACATAAGATCAACATAAAAGAATCACAATCAATTCATAAAAACAATATTAAAAGAACAAGTAAGAGATAAAGTGCAAAAAATAAACTTGATATGAGTACAATTTCGTCAGCCCATGCGGACCATTGATACTTCAAAACAGGGCTATAAAAAGGTCACGTGAACTTAAAAAGGGTCCGCATGAGTGATTTAATTAAGTTCATCTCTAATCAAGTTCATCACTTGATACTTTGAAGTACAATTAAAATCACTCATAAAAAGGTCACGTGAACCCAAGAATCAAAGTATCAAGTGAACTTGATACACGTGTATAACAATTCTCGGGAGTTTGGGTCTGCATGAGGGATGAACTTAATTACACGTGTAATTAAAATTGAAGCACAATTTTTTGGTGACAAATTCTGGGGCTGACAACAATTTGGAGATTGACACAAAAAACCCTTGATTAACATCACTCGTCCGAGTAAGCTTTCAACGGTCACAAAGTCACGCAGTCTCTACTTGCCCAATTGTTTCCTAATTTGAAACTCCCGTATCCGACTAATGATCCGAAGACGAGGAATTCTTATTTTCTTCAAATATAGCCCGTTGCCCGTTGAAGTCCCCCTATCCTTCCTGCTCCCTCTGTGTCGCTCCCCTCTCTCGCTCTCTCTCTCCGTGAAAACCCACGAACATCATCTCCTCGTCTTTCAATCTCTTCTTCATCCCTCGGCGATAGTGGAGGAATCAGTGGCGATGGTCTGTCTTCAGTTTACAGACTGTCTTTTGATGGGAAAGAAAGAGATGGAACTCAATCTCTCCCCTCTCCATCTATTGGCGGACATAGCTACATGGGTCTCCAATGGAAATCTGGGTCTCGCCCCTTCCACCTCTGAACCTGATGATGAGAAGAAGTCTATTGTCGCGACCACCACTTTCGGGCCGACCGCTGTTGGATGGATTGTTAGGAAGAAGAGGTCGCCAAGAGCCCGAGGGCCGACATTCCGAGCCCAGAAACTAAATTCTGATCCAGATGTCCAAAACAACGTGCAAGAAAATTGGAAAGGTGTCGCTCAGAACTGCAAGAAGCGGTCACGGGTATTCGATTCCACCGAAACCCACGAATCGGATAGGGTTTCCAAGAAGCTCCATCTCTTGGCGGGCGTAGCTGCAATGGTCTCCGAGGGAAAGGTTAGTCTCGCCCTTTCCATCTCTGATCGTGACGATGAGAAGAAGTTTACCATCGTCACCACCACTTTCGGGCCGACCGTTGTTGGATGGATCGTTAGGAAGAGGAGATCGCCAAGAGCCCGAGGGCCGACATTCCGAGCCCAGAAACTAAATTCTGACCCGGTTGTCCAAAACAACGTGCAAGAAATTTGGAGAGGCGCTCAGAACTGCAAGAAGCGGTCACGGGTATTCGATTCCACCGAAACCCACGATTCGGATAGGGTTTTCAAGAAACCCAAGCAAACTCAGAAGAAAAATGTCGTGGATCTGATGGGACCAAGGGAATTGCCGACAATCTTCATGGACAAAGTAATAGAGATGGGTGGTCGGGATGTGCGGCTTGTGGTGCAGAAAAAACTTTCTGCTACCGATATGAACCCAAGTCAGAGTAGACTGTCCATACCCAAGTCGCAAATACTGCAAGGATTTTTGAGCGACCAGGAGATCAGAACCCTAGATAGCAAGGATGGCATTAGGGTTTTTCTCATCGATCCCTGTCTCGAACTGCATCAGGGGTTGCAACTAAAAAAGTGGTGTTACGGGAGCAAAACGTTTTCTTATGTGCTGACCGAGCGGTGGAACGCGGTCGCACATCCTCACAAGCCGAACGGACTGGAAAAGGATGCTGTGGTCCAGCTTTGGTCATTTAGACAGGATGGTAACCTGCGCTTTTGCCTCACGAAGGTTTAAAGCACCAGTCATAGTCAATGGAAAGTCGGGTCCGCATGAATGATTGTTTCGAAGCAATATTCTCTGAGTTAGGTAATTTGGCAGTGCAGTCTAGGCAATTTCATATTTTGTCATACTTAGGAATAGCCGTTGGAGTTTCTATGAAGTTAGGAAATACATCAAGCTGTAGTAGTCTAGTTTGATGGATCAACTGAGGTTGTCCATGATTTTTGAGGTCTTCTGTTGTTGCTATTTTTTGTTAGATTCTGCATTTGACATATTCAAATGACAAGTGTATAGTGATTCAGAATCAATGATCAATGAAAAGTTGAAATGAAGTTCTACTCAGTCAAGTCCATAAATGTTCTTTAAATATATGAAGTCAACTTCCATATTCCTCGTTTACCAAAAGTGAAATGATAAGTTACTATTCGCCATCAGGTTAATTGCAAGAGAATATGTTTTACCTTGCTTGAGACCAAGAGATATAAAAGAAAAGGATTGATTGATTCTGACCATTTGGATAGGTATAAAAGAAGTATTATGTTCACAAAGGAGCTTAGAGAACTGCTTGGAATTGATCACAAACCTAGAAATGTGGCAAAAGATGGGTACACAGGCCCGGTGATGAATACTTTTCCAATTCCGGGTATCTGAGCTTGCTCTTTGTTCAGGAACCTTGGTACCGGGACATATTGTCACTGCTCCATAGTGACTCTGCTTCTTTCTAGAGTAGTGACACTGTGGCTAGAGGTTCTCCTTCAATCGATGCAGCATCATCGGCATGCTCCCAGAATCTGGCCAAATTAAAAGTTAACAGAAATGGATGCAGCAAAAAATAACAAGAACCAGCAAAAAATTATCTATGTAAAAACTGGTGCAATACAATTAATCACTCTGTATAAGCTTCTGCAGAGTAAAAGTAAACTAGAGTAATTCAAAAAGGCCAGAAGCTGCATATGAAATATGAGCTTTTCTGCACAACAGTGCTTGGAGGACGAGCCTGACCCAGAACCGTTGCTACTGGCCTTACTCAAGTAGTAGAGGAAGCACGCCAATCCATCTTGAACCTGGTGGTTAAACTCTAAGTATTGCCACATAAGGCTCACTACCAGTAATGGGCCTGGAAGGATCGAGCACATATTTTGACATATAAGCAATTGCCCTGACTTCAACTATGTCCTCATTGGCAAACTTCTATGAACATCTCTCGACTCCTTCCGGGGGACAGGCCCCTAGAACTGGCAAGACACCTTCCCAGAAATCTTCTCTCAAACTCTGGAAACCTAAAGAAGGATAAGAACTTCAAAAAGGCTCAGTCTGAGGCAAATCATTTTACTTCTTGATGGAGGGATTCAACCCACATCCTTCCTTTCATGCATCCCACAGCCTTGAATCAAGTGCAGTTGTTGGGATGCGAACTGTTTTACACAGCTTCTCACAGAGATCCACAACATCACCTTCATCATCACTCAGAGTTCTTCAAGTTGAATTCTTTCGCATGAGCTTGAAACGAAGGTTCTATTTAGCAATTTGCATGTTTTGGTAATCCAACAGCAGATGATTATAGTTAAATATAAGTTAATGAAGATAACAAAAGTTCTACTATCACAAAAAAGGTTAGAGAAGGTTCATTACCATTTACTCCATTACTACCACCTCTACTTGACATGGAAATATTTCCTTGATATCTGCAAAACGCCAACATATCAGCACACTACTGTCCTACCCACAAACTAACCCAAATGAACCAACAGTGAAAAATTATGTCCTTTGGAGTTGGAAAGGTTGCAGAATCAACAAGTGGCAAGCGCAGATTTTATGAGGTCTAACTCCAAAAGATGTATTAATTGAGAAGAAAAATTGAACAAAACAAGCCAGAGCAAAGCCGGGTACAAAATCCTCATTAGAATGAGAGGTCCTTTTACTACTAAAGCCGTCTCTAGGTAACAGAGCATTACAGCCTGATCTACCTCTTTACTGAGCGCTTACTCCCGATGCCTGGCACCAAATCTGCATATGAAGCATCTCAAACAACTCATGCCCTCTTCACCACCTAGAAAGCGACCTATACAGTCCAACCAGAGTAATAGAGAAGATTTCAAAGGGAGAGAGTACGACCACTTCGATGTGGCTGGCTCTCTTTCTGCACCATGTTAGATATTCCAAACTTAATTCAACTAATAAAAGTCCAAAATCAGTCAACCCCTGCTTGCCAACAACATTTCTCTCTCAGCAAAACGAGACAGAGCACAAGCGAAATGACCGAATAAACCACGGGACTTCGCTTTTTTATATAATAATCAGACAAACCCAGTAACATTCATTGAGGCGAATCTCAAAGAAGAATGCCACAGCTCGACCACAAGAGAAACCATGCGCAAACCCTCACTTCCCAAACTTCAAGAGATCTTGCGGAATGATGAGGGCGAAACCTGGCCACTTCGCCCGAGAGTGATGGCAACTCTGCCTCACTCATTTCCGCATCCACATAGAAAGAAACCCTAGGCGAGCCCAACACATCACACAGGCCGCGATAACAGACGACGTTTCACGGTCAGCGAACGCGGCGGCGCAATCCACGACGGCGGCAGGAGGCGTGCCGGCGTTTCTGTGAGGCGATAAACGCCAGGGGAGAGACGACGGCGACGCCGGACGGAGTTAAAGAAACGGTCGATCGACGAGGTTCGGAGGAGGAGGAGGGTGGGCGGGCGGTGAAGAAGCTCGAATGGAATCGACAAACCCATTTTTATCTGGCGCCACCGCTGGAGAAGAAAGGGAACTTCACCGCCCTTCCTTTTTTTTATCCTCCTTTTCGGATTTATTTTCCTTTATTTTTCTTTTTTGGCCTTTTTCGATGGCTAACTGACACGTCTCGATCTGCATGATAATGATTTATTGTATATTATCTAGTTTGGATAGTTTCATTTAGCTTAATTGGGAGGGAAAATAAACTAGAAGGAATAATAACGGATGGGGATGATGAACTCCCCTAAGAAATGCTCCCCCCTCTAAATTTATTTTAGGTAAATAAGCTTCCAACTCAAATTAATATTACTTGTTTTCTTATGAGTGATAAATTAGGAATAAATCTTAAAGAATCGGTAAGAGTAGCTTAAGAGTTGGGGCACGGAAGTGAAGTGCATTGATAGGTCTAAGGGGCACCAAAATTAATTGTACTCGATAGCAATAGAAAATGCTTCTTTGGACTAGGAGAGAGGGAGAATTTTTTAAACTTGATTGATTTCAATAAATTAAGCAAATCATAATTATCAATTTTATGGGATTCACACATGAAACTCAGTAGTTGTGCTTCACCCTGTCCAATATCAAAGTCAAGGGAAGAAATTGATGAAGTGAAAGGAGAGTCTTGCAAACTCGTACACCCTGCACCATTTTGCCAGTTGTTTGAATTTATCACAAGGAGGTTGCTCAGAATTAGCATGGTTACCGCCAAAAGAAGCAGAGGTTTAGAGGTTATTTTTAGCCTAGCCAAAAAAGTAAATGTTAATAAAAGGGTTTATAGTGAAGAGGCGAAGAGTAAGTTACAATGAGATAAGCACCCCGTTATACCTTCAACCTGTCTTTTAACAAATTAACTCCTACATCATTCGAGGAAAGACGTTATTGCCGTTGAAGTTGTTAAACCATATCTATCTTAGCATCGATCACAAGTTAGAGCTAGTCTTTTGAGCAAAACCTACAAAACATGGCATGAGCATGATGTGGCGGTACAACATTAATGCTCTCCAAAACTCTCTTAAATCCAAAGCACAAGTTATAACTCACACCTAGTTGAAAAAATTGGGACACATTGAAGTTCATGAATCGATTGACAAATGTAAAGTGAAAGAAATATAACTTGAGCCCTTGCTCCCAAGAGGAAAAAGAATTGGTTTCCTTTTTCCTAGAAAAAAGCACGATGCTAGAGCACTTCGTCGTACATTATAACCGCAATGACCAAAAGTTTGTATAAACTTTGCAAATTTCAAAGAAGCTTTTAAGGAAGATACGGGGGAGGAAAGTAGAATGAAGGCCGCCACGCTCTTAACATTCACTTATAAGGTTTCAACTTTCAAATGAAGCTTTGAAGGAAGAACTTTAGTGTTGAGCTTTTCACATTAGGCATTACTCATAGGCCTGGACAGATTAGGCACATATTTTTGCGTATAAGCTATTGACCTGACTTCAACGAAGTCCTCATTGGCAGACTTCTATGAGCATCCTTTGGACTCATTCCATGGGAGAGGTGCTTAGAATTGGCAACATACCTTTCTATTGATCTTCCTAAACTTTGGAAACCTAAAGAAGGATAAGTACTTCTGAGCAGCTCAGTCTAATGCAAATCATTTGCACTTGCTTGATGGAGGAATTCAATGCCGGAAACTATTATCCTTGCTTTCATGTGTCTGATTCCTTGAATCCAGTGTAGCTACTGGGGTGTGAACTGTTGTTATAGACAGCTTCTTATGGAGGTCCACAACATCACGTTCGTCATCACTCAGAGAGCTTCAAGATGAATTCTCTTGCATGAGTTTAATATGAAGGTCCGCTTTACCAATTCGCATGTCTTGGTAATCCAACATATATTGTTAGATATCAGTTAATGGAGATAACATATAAGTCTTATTATCTTAGGAATGTTAGAAAAAGGTTAATTACCATTTATTATTGCTTAAAAAAAAATTACCATCTACTCTATTACCATCTCTACTTGACGTGGAATATCTCATTGGTGTCTGTAAAATGCCAACATATCACCATGCTTCCCTGCTAGACACAACATAACCCAAATGAACCGACAGTAAAAAAATAAGGTACTTTGGAATTGTAAAGGTTGCAGAATCAAGAGCAGTAGCATATATGATGATGACCAAACCCAATTGATAAATAGATAAACAAAAAGTTAAACAAAACAAACCGGCAAAGAAAGTCTCATGAGGATTAACACACCTTTACTACTAAGGTTGTCTTCATGCGACAGGGTAACATCAGCGATCTGGCCCTATCTCTCTCTTACTAAGACAAGTCCGACCCTCTTCACAATCTGGAAAGCCATCCATGTAAATCAAAATCTTTCACCTATACATTCTAAACAGAGTAACAAGCAAAATCTCGAAGGAAGAGACAACATCCACTTTGACGTCGCTCTCTTTCTTTCCAACGCTAAACATTCCATGTTTTCGACTCCATGCCTCTCTCAGCAAGACGACACAGAGCACGAGCAAACCGACCGAATAATCCACGGGGTTTCGCTTTTCCGAAAAATAAAACAAATCCAGTAACATTCTTATAGCTCAAATGAGCACATCTCAAAGAAGAATACTGCTTCCATCTTGAAAGTTTCAACTTCGTTTCTCTTTTCTTCTTGACTGAGGCCGAGCAAGTTGTTGACATTTCATTTTTCTCAGCACTCCTGATCTAACGGTTGCTCTTTCTTTTTAATGCAGAACCAAGTCAACGGGATTAGCTATTCCTAATGCAACCGGGAACATCTTCAATTTCGTACTTAAAAAATCACAAGGGTCTTTATTAATACATTATGCTTAAAATTAACTTGTTTTGCTAAATATAGTTCTCATTATTATGAAATTCAGATAACCCCATTCTTGATGGTTATGACCGATTAGTGGTAGAAATCATTAAATCGCACTACTTTATAATTAGCTCTATAATTAGATAATAATTCACAAAAAAATAGAATGTAATTAAGAAAATACATTAAATTAACTACAATAGCTAGTGAAATCTACATTTTAATTTGTACAGGATAGTTTTAATTATAGTTGTAATCAATGATAAAAATTGAATATACTGTAACCCGTCCAATCATGATTAGAACTTAATTAAGGATGGAGCCACTCTTTAGGTTGAAGATGATCCGAAGAGACGACGACAACGATGCCGCTGCCGGAAGGAGTTTAAGAAACGGTCGATTGACGAGGTTCGGAGGCGTAGCGCGGGGCGGTGAAGAAGCTCGAATGGAGTCGGTTTCAAAACCCATTTTCTGGCGCCACTGCTGGAGCGGAAAGGGAACTCCTCTCGGCTTTTCTTTTTTCTCCTCCTTTTCGGTGCCTCTATTTCCAAAACGAAAAATATCTAAATACACAAAACTATTCCTATATTGGGCAAGCCTGGGCAAAAAATTAGGCCCAATCTTTAAGGGCCCGGCCCGAGTGCATCAATTGATCATTCCAGTCGCCATTAACCCCCACCGCTGCCTCCGCTGCGTCGCGGTGGGCGTTCGCCGTCTCATAGCGGTGCCAGAACCTTCCGGACAAGTCGGTGCCGCACGTGTCGCGACGCTGGCAGTGACGTGCGTGTACCTCGTCCGGGTCCTACATGACCGAACCTGCTGATCGGCTTCCTCTCCGCTCAGGTCGATACAGAGCTCCAGGAACTTGCCGACGGCGGCGGCCCATCCCTCCCCACCCGTGGCTCCGATGAGTTCGGGCGCTTCGTCCGCCGCCTCCCCAAGTTCAAAGTTGGTCGGTTTACGGCTGGGATCGCTTCGCATTGTTAATTTCGATTGGTAATTGCAATTAGGTATCAATTGAATTTGGTGGACTTCCCCTGCATAATTTCTGGGGTGAAAGATGGAAATACTCATTGTAGTTGACGATTTGTGCCTTCAAGTTTGGATAACTTGGAGGCAGACGGTATAGATTGAATTTGTCAGACATTGGTAAAGCTCGTGTTTTTGACATTTAGGGAGTGTTTCCTGATGCTTTTCAATTGAAGACTCATCCTAGTGTTTCTACTTTGGTATTTGTTATTACATAGCATTGATTGGATTTGTTGGAGTTGACCTACTTCATTTTAGAAGAGAATGATGGAATTGTGTGTTCTCGGTATTCTGACTTCAAGTGGAAGGATTCGGTTGGCGTGTTGAATTTTGACTTCAATTCGGATTTCTTGGAGGGAATGGAATAGTTTTGAATTTGCGAGAGATCGGTGAGGTTGGAGTTTATTTAATTTTTAAAAATGTGATGTTTTTAGCTGGGTTGGGGTGAAAAAGAGGTGCCCGAGGTCTCATGACTAGTTTCAAATTCTGGCAACTGAAGAAGTTTAATGGTGTGGAAGCATCATGGTTTTCTCGGTTTTGTGTTTGCATTTTGATATCACAAAGCGATGCATTCTTGACTTGGGACTGGTTAAAAATGTTTGCCTTATGTAAAAATGCCTTTTTGATATGATTTCACTGTTCCAGCATTCTTGATCTGCTCTGTATATGGTCTTTCTTTTCAATTACAGGTGGATGCTTGAGTTTATTCATGACGGGCGATTGAAACTGCAATGTGAAGTTAACTCCAGGAGTGAATTGAGAAGTTTAGATCCCCTATGATGACACGTTTCCTTTTTTTATGTCCTTTTAGATGTATAGCTCTTTTCTTTAAAATTTTTTGACTGGCAATATCCTTGTCATTTAATTGATTCAAAGCCACACGATGTTTCACACTTAATCAAGAATGTCATACAATAATTGTTCAACTTATCAGTCTCTATAGAAAGGTCTAATGCTTCTGCACTTTTGAAGATTCAAATTTTGATCCACTGATTGCATTGGTTCCTTTGAGAGAGCTTTAGGATTTATAAATTCACTTACTGCTTAGATTCGATGGTTACTTACTGAACATATTCTTCTTGTCTCTCAATGGAAGATCACAAATCACATGGGCACTCGTGAACAACGAGGAGACAAATAATGCTTTTGGTCAAATACAAATATGTCCCATTTTCTCTCGGCAAACGGGGTATGCTGAACCTTTTTCTCTCTTTTTCTGCATGTCTGCTTCTGCAAATTCTTTGGCATGCATGCTTATTTTGCCTCTTGACTCTACTTTTTCACCAGTGCTACTATGGAAAGAGAGCATCTTCAACTGATAGTGCGAGCCTTCCAAGGGATTGAATATGTCGAGTACGATGTATCTATGGTTCTCGAGGAGGCTTCTCTTATCCCTGGTGTCATGCCGGCAAATGGAGCTTTCTCACAGCAAAAGATTGGCTCAAAGACTATTTTGGCATGTTGCCTGATACTACACCTTTCTTAAAGAGATCTTATAGATAAGCCTACAGAAACCATCGAGGAAACTTCTCAAGAGGAGTGAAATATATGTAATTTTCCAACTAGAAAAACCCAAAATCAGTCTTCGACCAAAGAAGGAAATCCAAAATCAGTCAAACTTGCTCGCCAACAACATTTTTCCCTAAGCAAGGCGACCCATAGCACAAGAAAATTGATCCAATTGAAATTATCGAGGAATTTGAAATTGACGGAATGGTTTTCTTTCCACTGAATTCGCGCTTTTGGTAGGTCGAAGAAGCTTTCGATTAGGACCGGACCGTGTCTCTGGGCATCCCGTTTTATCAGGTGAATTTGACCTCGTTTTTGACTGGGATGCTGCTTTAGAAGTTTGATGCTACGCGGTCTCTCAATCGTTGAATATACGGTTTTGAGTTTCCCGGGACTTCCATTGATGGTCTACAGGTTAGAGATCAAGGAGCTCAGAAGATAATGTTGGCTTGAAAGCACTTACCTTTAGTTCATTACCTTAAGACTGTGGTGTCCGTTGATTTGTCTGCAAAATTTCTCCGGAAAACATTAGATTGGTCATGTAAATTAAATATTTAACACAAGTTAAAGAAGGTTAAAAGAATCAACATTGGAAACTAGGGTCTGACATATAAAAATTACATGATAGTTTTGGCAAAATATTTTGCCATATTGAATTTGGAAATTGCGCTTGGTCTTAGTTTGACAACCGTCATATATTCATTTTCACTAGGATGTGAGGCCACCACATCTCAATCATTCGTCTGCAAATTGGCTGCTAATTGTCAATTAGATAAGAAATTTTTCATTCGTAAAATATCTCATCAATTGATTTCCACAATATGAGAAATCAAGAACCCGGACTGTAGTAGTAGCCATATCTGCGTGAAAGTAAGCACAAGCAAAAGGGAAGCAGCAATGAAGGAAATGATTGACCAGCAAATAAATAGGTAGTCACATATAGCAGCACTTTGGCACGCGGGAATTGGTGAGTACGCTCCACTCCCCTTAAGAACAGCTTTCAAAGGATAGCATGGGTAGATGCCGCTATACCCATCTAGGCTCTCTCGCAGAAGCTATCTAGTGAATTCCAATCTCTTCAAATTCTTTTCTCTTTCACCAAAGTACGAGCCTATGCACATATCAATGTGGCATCTTTCAAGTATGTTATAGAACAAGTTGGATTATACAGAAGATAAATGTGTGTAATAATTAATATGATACATGTGGTCATTTTTTGACGACTTTGAATAGTTGGCCTCATATATGTGTATTTGTAGAAGGGGTTGAAAAAAATGTCTTGATTGTCCAGCGTACTGGTGCAAGATGTTCCTCCTTGACTAACTAATCGTGCTACGAATGAAGTGAGCCTCCTCCTCCCCAGAGACTAAATCAAGCCCTAATAGTTGAGATATTTGATTGCATGCATGCAATATTTGCCCTCCTATACTTGTATATCTTTAATATGGAGAGAATATTAAGTTCTCTCTCCTTCTTGGAGGAGCTTTTGCCTAAATAATTACTTAAATTTCTTCGCCTTCGATGGTTTGCCTTTTTTTTATTTCTCCTACACATTGGAGCTACGTTAGCTAAATCCCAGTATTGTTATGTTTGGGTGCATTTACCGTGCATTGGATCAATCCGAGCTCGCGACCGAGACCGAGTAGAAGAGAAGACGGATACGTTGTGCTTCGACGTTTGGACGAAGGAGTCCAGCAATGTGATGTATGAGTATGAGCATGCGGGGTCGCAGTCACTTCGAGACAGCAAACACTAAACCGTTGGGGCCTAATTTTGCATATCGTCAGTCTCATTTTCTCTGTTTCTGAATTTTCCTTCTCCATGCACCGAGAATGTGCATGTTAGGTGGCTAAAGGTAATGCCCCCATGAAATATCGTTATTTAATTTACGGCTCGGATAAAATGTGAACTTAAGATTGATTGAGATGACCAAAATATCGAATTGTCCGTACTTGATCTGTGACGAATAAAAAAAATTATCGAATGCTTGACCAAAATGCTAATCAAAGATTAAATTGGCAAAAGGGTTTTCTTAAGGTGTTGGTATAGCTTATGGATGAGGTACTTTCTTCATTGCTTTGTTGAGAAGGTATTTTACATAGTATTTATATCATGTGAAGATTAGACTAAAGAAAAAAAAAGCTGGTCAATAAAAAAGGGAGAGTTGCAAAACGTTTGATTGTAATTGACAAAGACAGGCTAGGTATACAAAGTCTGAGTAACTAAAAGAGGTGTATTATATTAAATGTGACTAAACGTTGCTAGGTCTTGAAAATGGTCCACTTACTTTATTACCCACTGTCAATTTATCATATATTTTGTAGATTAGCATATGTAATATTATTTGAAGTAACAATACAATACGAGAGATATATCAGTCAATATATATATATATATATATTTAATACATATAATACTCTTCTTATCTAGGAGTCATGTTTTCTTCGTCCCCTTCTTGGGTTAGTTATCCATTTTTAATTAATTTACATGTACATAATGTTTATAATTTGTAATCTAAAAAGGCATGGCAAGGAAAAATGACAACATAGTACTTTTCTTGAAATTAATAATTAAAGTACAGTTGGGGGACTCATATCTTTTGGTGATAGAGTCCGTTCAACAACGTAGTAGTGTGTCCATAGTCCTAGGTAGGCCCTTGACAACCCGCGTACCAACTTTCCTTTTCTTTTGGAAAAATGTCACTAAAAATTTTAAATTATAGCCTCTGTGATAATTTTACTTTGAACTTTTTTTTGTATCACTAAAAATCCCAAATTATGCTACTTGTGACAATTTTACCATGAACTATATTGTTTGTGACAATTTTATTTCAAACTTTTTTTTGTGCCACAAAAAATCCTAAATTATATTACTTATGACAATTTTATTCCAAAGTTTTTTGGGCTGAAGGCATTTTCGTTAGTTTCTATTTTTTTTTCTTGATGGGATGAAGCTGGCGAGGCTGTCCTCGCCGGCATCGGGCGAGGGTGACCCAATCGTGGGTGACCCTCGTCGACGTTGGGCGAGGGCTGTTCGAGCCTTGCTGGGCGAGGGCGCCCTCACTCGACTTAGGCGAAGGTTGCCCTTGCCAGATTCAGCGAGGGCGAGCCTCGCTTGGGTCGAGCGAGGTGAGGGTGGCTCTCGTTGCTGGATCTGGTCACCCTTGCTCGCTGGCATTGCCTAGGCCCGGGCAGCCCTCGCCTGACATCGGCGAGGCTCGCCCAGGTGTGGGCGACCCTCGCTTGACGCCGGTGAGGCTCGCCTAAGCGTGGGCGGCCCTTGCCGACGTTGGGCGAGGGTTGCTGGAGCCTCGCTTGACTCCGACATCGGCCGGCGGCCTCGCCAGCTTCCCTTAATCGAGAGAAAAAAAAAGAAAAAGAAAAAAAGAGAGAAGGACGAAAATGCCCCTTAGTCAAAAAGTTTGGGGTAAATTTATAACAAGTGGCATAGTTTGGGGCTTTTAATGGCACAAAAAAAACTTCAGGATAAAATTGTCACACAAGGCATAATTTATGATTTTTGGCGACATTTTCCTTTTTCTTTTTAGTCAAAAGCTTTCCTCATTTCCACTGGGCAGCTTATTACAATTTTGCCACTACACAGTCTCCTCCCTCCTCCTCCCCAATTAAAATCTGATGCAGGCACCCTTCTAAAGCTGTCATGCGTTATTGGCAAGATGGCGACACGAGAATGTCGCAATACAATATTAATTCTCTCCGAAAATCTGGATATAATTCCAGAGGCATGAATCGCCGTAAATCCGATTGATGAAAGACAAACGTATTGACTTAATTTCTTGATCCAATCTCATTTAGACTTTATTTGAGAGGTGAAAAAGATGACATGTGGGTATTGAAAATCAGAGAAGAATTTAAAATTTGTTTGAGAAGAAAAATGGGGAAAATTTTAAGCTTTCTTTACTCCCAAAATTCGCCCTCCTTTTGAAGGTCTTGTTAGAAAATGTGTCAGATGCATGCTTAATTAATTTATAGAAAATATCTTGAGAAGGCCTTTCGTTATTGCAACAAAAGGCTTAATTGTTAATATTCAAACAATCTATAATATGCTCTAATTGCGACTCAATTGTGCCATGAAAACTTTGGCCCGTTTAGTTCGGCGTTACGAAGGAGCTTTAGGCCTTTAAAGACCCTTGGCAAATGCAAAACTGTTTGGTTCAATTTTTTGAACAACTTTAACCAAATGTATTTGCATCTCCAAAGGGCTTTAAGGTCTTTAATTCAAGACAGAGTTATTTTGAGAAGTTGTGCATTCGAAATAGGTACGTCATTTAAGTTTCACTAACTCACATCATCATGTTATATGATGTACTTTTTAGTAAGAACTTATTCCCCCTTACAAACAAGAACTGTAGATGAACCAATTTCATACGCCGATAGTATGCGAAGTTTTCAAAATTAAAACCATCCACAATTATCGCTTGTGTCCTACCTTATTGATATAGCAAATACTGAAAATAGGCACATTTGATTGTAGTCAAATTGTACTATAGAACAGAAACTAGGCAAGCAAAAGCTACAATTCAATTCTTCATGATATTATTGTGACTCTATTGACGGGGACAAACGAGTTTAGAGATAATGCCGAGTTGGAGACCAATGATCCTTAATCGACATGGATTCTTCTGAGCCCTTACCTCATGCGACATGAGAAGTTTAATTGGTTTATTTATCCGTGAGAATTCTATCATACTTTGGAGTTGTGATTAGCCTATTGAGGCCAACTGGGAACCAAATGAGGTATGGAAGTATATTTTACTTTCTATGCAACTAGAAATTTAGGGTCAATAACTTGAATATACTAATTATCTACTC
Source organism: Corymbia citriodora subsp. variegata (assembly GCA_014858505.1). Taxonomy (NCBI): domain Eukaryota; kingdom Viridiplantae; phylum Streptophyta; class Magnoliopsida; order Myrtales; family Myrtaceae; genus Corymbia; species Corymbia citriodora. The sequence continues at coordinate 27,048 of MU090040.1, forward strand.
GGAGTAAAAATTTTAAACAGTTTATCAAACACCTTAAATACTCAGCCGTGACCA
>MU090040.1:28934-49749 GCA_014858505.1 Corymbia citriodora subsp. variegata
AATGATTGTTTCGAAGCAATATTCTCTGAGTTAGGTAATTTGGCAGTGCAGTCTAGGCAATTTCATATTTTGTCATACTTAGGAATAGCCGTTGGAGTTTCTATGAAGTTAGGAAATACATCAAGCTGTAGTAGTCTAGTTTGATGGATCAACTGAGGTTGTCCATGATTTTTGAGGTCTTCTGTTGTTGCTATTTTTTGTTAGATTCTGCATTTGACATATTCAAATGACAAGTGTATAGTGATTCAGAATCAATGATCAATGAAAAGTTGAAATGAAGTTCTACTCAGTCAAGTCCATAAATGTTCTTTAAATATATGAAGTCAACTTCCATATTCCTCGTTTACCAAAAGTGAAATGATAAGTTACTATTCGCCATCAGGTTAATTGCAAGAGAATATGCTTTACCTTGCTTGAGACCAAGAGATATAAAAGAAAAGGATTGATTGATTCTGACCATTTGGGTAGGTATAAAAGAAGTATTATGTTCACAAAGGAGCTTAGAGAACTGCTCGGAATTGATCACAAACCTAGAAATGTGGCAAAAGATGGGTACACAGGCCCGGTGATGAATACTTTTCCAATTCCGGGTATCTGAGCTTGCTCTTTGTTCAGGAACCTTGGTACCGGGACATATTGTCACTGCTCCATAGTTACTCTGCTTCTTTCTAGAGTAGCGACACTGTGGCTAGAGGTTCTCCTTCAATCGATGCAGCATCATCAGCATGCTCCCAGAATCTGGCCAAATTAAAAGTTAAAAGAAATGATAAGATAATATGATGCAGCAAAAAATAACAAGAACCAGCAAAAAATTATCTATGTAAAAACTGGCCCAATACAATTAATCACTCTGTATAAGTTTCTGCAGAGTAAAAGTAAACTAGAGTAATTCAAAAAGGCAAGAAGCTGCATACGAAATATGAGCTTTTCTGCACAACAGTGCTTGGAGGACGAGCCTGACCCAGATCCGTTGCTACTGGCCTTACTCAAGTAGTAGAGGAAGCATGCCAATCCATCTTGAACCTGGTGGTTAAACTCTAAGAATTGTCACGTAAGGCTCACTACCAGTAATAGGCCTAAAAGGATTGAGCACATATTTTGACACATAAGCAATTGCCCCCACTTCAACTATGTCCTCATTGGCAACCTTCTATGAACATCTCTTGACTCCTTCTGGGGGATAGGCCCCTAGAACTGGCAAGACACCTTCCCAGAAATCTTCGTCTCAAACTATGGAAACCTAAAGAAGGATAAGAACTTCAAAAAGGCTCAGTCCGAGGCAAATCATTTTACTTCTTGATGGAGGGATTCAACCCACATCCTTCCCTTCATGCATCCCACAGCCTTGAATCAAGTGCAGTTGTTGGGATGTGAACTGTTTTACACAGCTTCTCACAGAGATCCACAACATCACCTTCATCATCACTCAGAGTTCTTCAAGTTGAATTCTTTCGCATGAGCTTGAAACGAAGGTTCTATTTACCAATTTGCATGTTTTGGTAATCCAACAGCAGATGATTATAGTTAAATATACGTTAATGAAGATAACAAAAGTTCTACTATCACAAAAAAGTTAGAGAAGGTTCATTACCATTTACTCCATTACTACCACCTCTAATTGACATGGAAATATTTCCTTGATATCTGCAAAACGCCAACATATCAGCAGACTACTGTCCTACCCACAAACCCAAATGAACCAACAGTGAAAAATTATGTCCTTTGGAGTTGGAAAGGTTGCAGAATCAACAAGTGGCAAGCGCAGATTTTATGAGGACTAACTCCAAAAGATGTATTAATTGAGAAGAAAAATTGAACAAAACAAGCCAGAGCAAAGCCGGGTACAAAATCCTCATTAGAATGAGAGGTCCTTTTACTACTAAAGCCGTCTCTAGGTAACAGAGCATTACAGCCTGATCTACCTCTTTACTGAGCACTCACTCCCGATGCCTGGCACCAAATCTGCATATGAAGCATCTCAAACAACTCATGCCCTCTTCACCACCTAAAAAGCGACCTATACAGTCCAACCAGAGTAATAGAGAAGATTTCAAAGGGAGAGACTACGACCACTTCGATGTGGCTGGCTCTCTTTCTGCACCATGTTAGATATTCCAAACTTAATTCAACTAATAAAAGTCCAAAATCAGTCAACCCCTGCTTGCCAACAACATTTCTCTCTCGGCAAAACGACACAGAGCACAAGCGAAATGACCGAATAAACCACGGGACTTCGCTTTTTTATATAATAATCAGACAAACCCAGTAACATTCATTGAGGCGAATCTCAAAGAAGAATGCCACAGCTCGACCGCTAGAGAAACCATGCGCAAACCCTCACTTCCCAAACTTCAAGAGATCTTGCGGATTGATGAGGGCAAAACCTGGCCACTTCGCCCGAGAGCGATGGCAACTCTGCCTCACTCATTTCCGCATCCACATAGAAAGAAACCCTAGGCGAGCCCAACACATCACACAGGCCGCGATAACAGACGACGTTTCAAGGTCAGCGAACGCGGCGGCGCAATCCACGACGGCGGCAGGAGGCGTGCCGGCGTTTCTGTGAGGCGATAAACGCCAGGGGAGAGACGACGGCGACGCCGGACGGAGTTAAAGAAACGGCCGATCGACGAGGATCGGAGGAGGAGGGTGGGCGGGCGGTGAAGAAGCTCGAATGGAATCGGTTTCGAAAGAGCGGCACAAACCCATTTTTATCTGGCGCCACCGCTGGAGCAGAAAGGGAACTTCACCGCCTTTCCTTTTTTATCCTCCTTTTCGGATTTATTTTTCCTTTATTTTTCTTTTTGGCCTTTTTCGATGGCTAACTGACACATCTCGACCTGCGTGACTATGATTTATGGTATATTATCTACTTAAGATAGTTTCATTTAACTTAATTGGGAGGGACAATAAACTAGAAGGAATAATAATGGATGGGGATAATGAACTCCCCTCACCTTACTAAGAAATGCTCCCCCTCTAAATTTATTTTAGGTAGATAAGCTTCCAACTCAAATTAATAGTGCTTTTTTTTTTTTCTTGTAAGTGATAACTTAGGAATAAATCTTAAAGAATCTGTGAGAGTAGCTTAAGAGTTGGGACATGGAAGTGAAGTGCATTGATAGGTCTAAGGCTCACCAAAATTAATTGTACTTGATAGCAATGAAAAATGCTTCTTTGGACTAGGAGAGAGGGAGAATTTTTTAAACTTGACCTATTTCAATAAATTAAGTAAATTACAATCTTCGATTTTATGGGATTCGCACATGAAACCCACCTGGGAGTCATGGAATCAGTAGTTGTGCTTCACCCTGTCCAATATCAGAGTCAAGGGAAGAAATTGATGAAGCAAAAGGGGGAGTCTTGTAGACTCATACACCCTGCACCATTTTGCCAGTTGTTTGAATTTATTACAAGGAGGAGGTTGCTTAGAATTAGCATGGTTACTGCCAAAAGGAGAGGTTCAGAGGTTATGTTTAACCTAGCCAAAAAAGTAAATGTTAATAAAAGGGTTTATAGTGGAGAGGCAAAGAGCAAGTTACAATGAGATAAGCACCCCGTTATACCTTCAACCTGTCTTTAAACAAATTAACTCCTACATCATTCGAGGAAAGACGTTATTGCCGTTGAAGTTGTTAAACCATATCTATCTTAGCATCGATCACAAGTTAGAGCTAGTCTTTTGAGCAAAACCTACAAAACATGGCATGAGCATGATGTGGCGGTACAACATTAATGCTCTCCAAAACTCTCTTAAATCCAAAGCACAAGTTATAACTCTCACCCAGTTGAAAAAATTGGGACACATTGAAGTTCATGAATCGATTGACAAATGTAAAGTGAAAGAAATATAACCCGAGCCCTTGCTCCCAAGAGGAAAAAGAATTGGTTTCTTTTTTCCTAGAAAAAAGCACGATGCTAGAGCACTTCGTTGTACATCATAATCACAATGACCAAAAGTTTGTATAAACTTTGCAAATTTCAAAGAAGCTTTTAAGGAAGATACCGGGGAGGAAAGTAGAATGAAGGCCGCCATGCTCTTAACATTCACCTGTAAGGTTTCAACTTTCAAATGAAGCTTTGAAGGAAGAACTTTAGTGTTGAGCTTTTCACATTAGGCATTACTCATAGGCCTGGACAGATTAGGCACATATTTTTGCATATAAGCTATTGACCTGACTTCAACGATGTCCTCATTGGCAGACTTCTATGAGCATCCTTTGGACTCCTTCCATGGGAGAGGCGCTTAGAACTGGCGACATACCTTTCTAATGATCTTCCTAAACTCTGTAAACCTAAAGAAGGATAAGCATTTCTGAGTAGCTCAGTCTAAGGCAAATCATTTGCACTTGCTTGATGGAGGAATTCAATGTCGGAAACTATTATCCTTTGCTTTCATGCGTCTGGTTCCTTGAATCCAGTGTAGTTGCTGGGGTGTGAACTGTTGTTATAGACAGCTTCTTATGGAGGTCCACAACATCACGTTCCTCATCACTCAGAGAGCGTTCCTCATCACTCAGAGAGCTTCAAGATGAATTCTTTTGCATGAGTTTAATATGAAGGTTTGCTTTACCAATTCGCATGTCTTGGTAATCCAACATATACAGTGAGATATCAGTTAATGGAGATAACATATAAGTCTTATTATCTTAGGAATGTTAGAAAAAGGTTAATTACCATTTATTATTGCTTAAAAAAAATTACCATCCACTCTATCACCATCTCTACTTGACGTGGAAATATCACATTGGTGTCTGCAAAATGCCAACGTATCACCATGCTTCCCTGCTAGACACAATGTAACCCAAATGAATCGACAATCAAAAAATAAGGTACTTTGGAATTATAAAGGTTGCAGAATCAAGAGCAGTAGCATATATGATGATGACCAAACCCAAATGATAAATAGATAAACAAAAAGTTAAACAAAACAAGCCGGCAAAGAAAGTCTCATGAGAATTAACGCACCTTTATTATTAAGGTTGTCTCCATGCGACAAGGTATCATCAGCAATCCGGCCCTATCTCTCTCTTACTAAGACAAATCCGACCCTCTTCACAATCTGGAAAGCCATCCACGTACATCAAAATCTTGACATATACATTCCGATCAGAGTAACAAGCAAAATCTCGAAGGAAGAGACAACATCCACTTTGACGTCGCTCTCTTTCTTTCCAACGCTAAACATTCCATGTTTTCAACTCCATGCCTCTCCCAGCAAGACGACACAGAGCACAAGCAAACCGACCAAATAATGCTCGGGGCTTCGCTTTTCCGAAAAATAAAACAAATCCAGTAACATTCTTATACCTCAAATGAGAAAATCTCAAAGAAGAATACTGCTTCCATCTTGAAAATTTCAACTTCGTTTCTCTTTTCTTCTTGACTGAGGCCGAGCAATTTGTTGACATTTCAATTTTCTCAGCACTCCTGATCTAACAGTTGCTCTTTCTTTTTAGTTCAGAAATAATCAATGGGATTAGCTATTCCTACTGCGACCGGGAACATCTTCAATTTCATACTTAAAAAATGACAAGGGTTTTTATTAATACATTATGCTTAAAATTGACTTGTTTTGCCAAATATAGTTCTCATTATTATGAAATTCAGATAATGCCATTCTTGATGGTTATGAATGATTATTAGTAGTAGAAATCATGAAATCATGCTACTTTATAATTAGCTTTATAATTAGATAATAATTCACAAAAAAAGAGAGAATGTGATTAAGAAAATACATTGAGTTAACTACAATAGCAAGTTAAATCTACATTTTTATTTGTATAGAATAGTTTTAAATATAGTTGTAATCAATAATAAAAATTGAATATACTGTGACACGTCCAATCATGATTAGAACTTAATTAAGGATGGAGCCACTTTTTAGGTTGAAGATGGGGGAGGGAGGCGAAAATCATAGACCATATGTGGAGTAAAAAAAATAAAAATTAACACAAGAATTATGAATAAGTTTAAAAATAATATTTCAATTTAAAATTCTGTAAATCTTGTTCTCGAATTTTTCTTATGAACACAAATAAGTATTTGGACAAGAAATATTTTTTGTTAGTGATGAATTTTGATTGTAATTATACAAATTCTAAAGGTTATGATTTGGCAATAAATTTTACACTAAAATTTTTGATTAATATTGGCTTCATCCATGCTTTAATAATATTTCTCAACAATGAAAATATTATGAGAACAATGTAGATTGCCATGCTAGTAATTCTTCTCTTATAGCATAAGTTGATAAAATGTTTGAGATTGTGACTACCGGTGGTTTACATATAGACAGACATTATAAAGTTAAAAAAAAAAAATTACATTTTTGTAGTGTGATTACATAATGTACATGTTCATTTTCTATACTTCTGCTCAATAATACTTCAAGCTATTCCCTTGATGTACAGCAATATTAAATTGGAAGATTTCCTTTTTAAAATATAATTCACATTGTGCTTACATGTAGGCCACAAAAGCTAATCCACGTCCTTATCTCATTATCAAGAATAAGATAATCAGAGCTATGAGAATTGATAAAGATATATGTACCTGAAATCCAAAAATCCTTGGATTGATATGTGTCATTTAACTAGCTGCATTCTTGGAAATTACAGGAGATTATGCGCTAAGGCAAACATCCGATGAGCTTGTAGATTTCAAATCCATTCATCATATAAAGAAGAATTCTTCCTAAAGGGAAAAAAAAAGCTGCTATCAGTCAAATTGACTGAGTCAATGAAGATAACAGAAATTTTACCGAAACAAGAAAGTTAGAGAAGCTAAATTACCATTTACTCTGTTACTACCTTTACTTGACATGGAAATATCTCCTCGTTGTCTGCAAAATGCAAACGGATCAGCATTTTACTCTACTCGACAAAAACAAATGAAGCATTTTCTGAAACAACTTCATTTCGCATCACTCAAAACTTTATGATTTGGTGAGGTGATGTTTTGAGAGTGTGCTATAATTTTGTGCCCCCTCACGCGCCCTCTCACATTGACTTTTGATTAAAAGAATATAAAGGGCTGGCTTTTATTCCATTACTTAAATAGCTTCTTCATGCATATGAGAATGCTTTCAAGAGCGATTGACAATAATGCCCATAGAAAGAACAATATTCTTCTTAAAACTCCTTTCTCTTAGTCGAATATTAAAAGCAAATTAAAGTAAATGAGCTACAAGCGCGTCTTCTCAGACTTTCATGGAAAAGCCTCGCTCCTCAATCGTCTCTTCCATGGCGTCTATCCCCTCACAGAAATGCAGGCCCTCATTAGATTTGGGCAAGGCGCGGTTGGGCAGCGAAGGCATGAATAATAATTACAAGTTTAAATATGACAATTTATCTAATTTGGAAGATATGTTCGTAAAATACAATGAAAAAGGCGTGTATTTAGATATTTTCTGTTAGGAAATAGAGGCATTGGCATGGAAAAGGGAAAAAAAATTGAAGAGGAGAGCAACAAGTTTAAATGAACATAAATTCAATATCTATAAGAGTGAAACTTCCATGAAGCTCCTCCAATCTCCTTCAAAATCGGACTTGTGCATCAACAAAATCCAAGGAAAACAAAACCCTGAAATGATACACATAAAAAACTCTAGATTTAGATTAGATCGGGATAGAAACCTCTCCAAAATGGAAGAGAGAAACTTTTGAATCTAAACTACATTAGAAGAGAAAGGCTCCTCAAAGCGGGATGAAAGCTAAAAAAGAAAACATTTAACCAAATCAACAAAAAAAAAAGGGAAAAAAAGGGAGGGGAGGGAGAGATTTAGTTCAAATTCTCCCTTCTATGAAGACTAAAGAAAAAAGTCATGTGAAGATGAGAGGGAAAGGAGAGAATCCTAGGGGAGTTTGTTTAATTGATTAAGTCGTTTTTAAAATTATTTGTAGTTTTTTTTATTGATCACACTTTATTTCTACCCTAACCCTTAGACTTTTGTTTTGCCTTATCACAAGGCTTGAAAGTTGATATCCACATTCAAAACTAAATCGTCCATTTCTTAACCCCCTTAAAAAGATGGGGATTCGAACTCCTCATTTTTCCCATCTTTCATGAGAGAAAGGTGATCATTAAGACAAGTCTTAATAATTAATTATTTGTAGTTGACATTGCAGTAAAAATGTGTTTTTTTTTTATAAGAAGAATGGAAAATATTTGTCTAGATTAGAAATGAATCCAGTAAAATACAATCATTGATCTCACGGGACCCATGTGTGGAATTGGGATAGAGTCTATAAAATCAATAGTTGTGATTTACACTATCAAATCAATAAAAATTCGCGTGGGAGGGGAAGGTAGTCCTCCAAACTCCGAAACCCTCACCTTTTTGCCAATTGTCTGACTTTCCGCAAGAAAACGAGTTCGCACAGGTTACCGCCAAAAGGGAAAAAAGGAAAAGTTTGGAGGTTCTCTTTGGGTCAATTCCAAAAAAAACCCCAAACTTTAGGTCAAGTCCCAAATATACCCCGAACTTTTTTTTGTCTCAAGAAAAACCCTAAACTTTAGGTTTAGTCCCAAATCTGCCATGAACTTTTCTTTTGTCTCAAAAAAAGCCCTAAACTTTAATTTTAATCCCAAATCTACCCCGAATTTTGTTTTGCCTAAAAAAATCTCAAATTGGTACACATATGACAAATTTACCCAATATTATTTTTTTGACCACCAAAAAAAATTACCATATATTATTTTCCGTTAAATTTTACCGTCAAATTTCTAAATTAAATAACACGCTGCAATTAACGGGTATACTAATTTGGGGTTTTACCCTCTGTTTGTACTAAAAAAATCACCAATTTTTGATATGTTCTCAAATATACCCCATGGTCTAGTCCAAACTTAACATGGCATTTCCACATAGATAATAAATACACATAAACAAGATGTTATAGAAAATTATTTTCAAAATAAAACCATTTTAGGATATAGAAAATTAGGGATTACTAATGCGGCTTTTGGACAGAGGCTAATGAGGGAAAATTTAGGATTATAGTAAAATTTGATGATTTTCTTTTTGACAAAAAAAAAATTGGGATAGATTTGGGATTAGATTAAGAGTTTGGAGTTTTTTCTGAGATTAAAGAAAAGTTTGGGGCAAATTTGGGACTAAACCTAAAGTTTGAGGTTTTTTCTGAGACAAAGAAAAGTTCGGGGCAGATTTGGGACTGAACCTAAAGTTTGGGGTTTTTCTTGAGACAAAAAAAAGTTCGGGATATATTTAGGACTAAACTTAAAGTTTGGGATTTTTTTTGGAATTGACCCGGTTCTCTTTTGACCTAGCAGAAATGGCAAACTTTGCTATTCCGTTTTTGTATGAGTTGTCTTTTTCTGATTTCACGGCCTTTGTTTTATCACCTCTTAAAATATTGCTTTGAATTCCGATAGGAAAAGAAAAGAAAAAAAGAATGCTTTAAAGCTTTTAAAAAGTTAGATTCATTATGTAATTTAAACAATTTATAGAAGTTAAAAAGGTTGAAAGATTCATGAGTAGAAAGTTATAGTTTGATATAAAAATATAACAAGATGCTTTTCGGAAATATATTGTTATATTGAAATCGAGGACATTCTACTGCTCAAAATCAGTACCCAAATTACAATATCATTACAAATTTTCCGAAGAGAACTTTGTCGCTTGATTATTTACACGCCAACAGCATCTACATGTCTCGGCGTCATGCCTTATGCGAAACAGAGATGAACAGGGGGGCTAGAACATTGCCTGTCCGTGAGCTATGGAGGAGTCGTGATCGGCCGCTAAATCAGGGATGAGGACCTTGGTTGACACTCATGACTTGAATCGCGACCAATGGATGAAGCAAACGTTCGGCAATCAGAGAACTCCGATGCGCAAAGTCAGGCAAAACGGATCAAATCCTTCTTCTTGAACCGGAAGTTGATGACGGCGAATGGCAACGACCAACGGTGGCTGAGGCGGCCGAAGAGCGATGGATGATCCCGGAGCAGTGATAATTTTCGTTCCTTCTCTTTTAGAGAGAGAGAGAGAGAGAGAGAGAGAGAGAGTTTTTTTTTTTTTCTCATCTTCATGGACTTAATCTTTTGTGCCGTTACAGAGAATCTCCTTCAACAAAACCTTTGAGGTTTTGCTACTATCACTTGTCTGTGAGGAGGCACGCTCACCCGCCTGTGAGATTCATTCGTCTTCGTTTTTTCTTGGCAGAAACGAAGAGAAGAATACAGACCAGTGGTGGAAGGTTGAGACATGGGCCAGGTTTTGTTCACTTCTGATTCAGACGGGCCTTATTGTTCTTTCTTTATGGGCTTAATCAACCAGTTTCCATCATGGGCTTCATTATCTGAAGTTTCATGGGCTCTTGCAACCTCTTGGGCATTTTGGGTTTAGGCCATAATTGGATCGACGACAGTTTCTGTGGCCCGCGCCGACTAAAACCGGATTTATCCCTCCTTTTTATTTATTTGCTCATTATTTGTTTGTTTATTTATTTATTTTTGTTATGCTTTAACCAAAATGCATGTTTGATTTATTGCCATAAATTTTCAGGTGTCAACAACACTTTGAGTGTGAGTGATTGTAAATCTATGATACTCCAGTTTATAGATAAAATATTTATTAGCTCCCTCTGTAAATGTAAATTCCGATATTCAGATTGAATCTTATAAATTTTTTGTGTTCTTTTATTGTTAATTTTTTTATTCCTTTGTTGATCCCTATAGCTCCCGATTTGATCGCGAAGATTCGATCATGGCAAGGGTCCCTAGAGCAGCTCGATTACAAAGCACACGCAAGAACATCTCTCCACGAACTTGTTGCTGCTCATGGATAGGGTGCCACTGTAGTAGGCACGAGCTCATTCCTCGACTTCCTTCACCAAGTCTAGTTAGAGGCTTATCTAATGACAGTGTGCCTGAGGATGCGGTGGAGGCAGCATCTCTGTGCCGATCCATCTGGCGGAGGCGCTTCTTATTCAGGTGGTACGGCCAGAGGGAGACGATTTAGGGATTGTAGGCTTTGTCTCACCATCCTTGAGATAGTGCGGGATCCAATAAATGGAGAGCTTTGCCCACGAGCAGGCCTCGTCATCCTTGCAGCTTGTTCGAGCTTCTCTTTGATGGAGGCAACCCATTCGAACTTAGGCAGCCTTAGCTCATCTTAAGAGATGTTTTCGCCTCCTTCTCAATCACAACACGAACAGCCTCAGATGGCTCTTGCTGTAGCTTTTGAACCTGGTGAGGCCATTGTTGTTGTTTTTTTTTTTTTTGGGGGGGGGGGGGTTATGATCTATTAATTTCGTTGATGCATTGAGGTTGATTCTTGGGAGTCACATACCACAGTTGTCGGAGCTTGAGAGTGATTAAATACCAACTCTAGAGCTTGAGAGTGATTGCTTGGAGAACTGGTCCCTGTTTCTCTGCCTCTCTTGGGTTTTGATTTTGAATTGATGCTTTTCCAAGGAAAATGTGACAAAGAAGAGATTTTTCCAACATCGAGATTCATACAAGCTTGATGAATACTTTATCTTTATTGATTACTTCAATTCAATATCATCAAGTGAGCAGTGTAGCTGACATGGACCAACATCCATGAAACAAAGAATGTTTGTACATAAACTATTCTAAAGAAGAATAAGTGGTACTTCGACTCAGGTGTTCATGACATATGATTGGAGACAACACCAAGTTCTTAACTCTCATCACCATAGATGAAGGAACTATCACTTTTGGTGGAAGAGACAAAGGTAGAATCGTTAACAAAGAAAACATCAGGTTGGGAATCTGATTTTTGATTATGTTTCACTCGTTAAAGGATTGAAGCACAATCTCATTAGCATTAGCTAGTGCTGTGACAAAGGGTACAAAATAAGCCTTGAAGAAGGTAAGTGCAATGACCCCGGTAAGGACAACTCTCAATCATTCATTGGAAGAAGGTGTTGCAATATCTACTTACTGGATATCAATTTTGAAGAATCTTATTGTCTAATGTCTATTAAGGAAGAGTGTGATTTATGGTACAAGAAATTAGGTCATGTCAATACTAAGCATATTTACAATATATCTTCAAAATATCTTGTTTGTGAATTGCCAAAGATCAACTACAACAAATGTGATTCTTGTGATGTTTGTACTTTGACATATAAATGAAGTACAAAATCTATAATAAATTAACACAAATGAAGCAATTTAGTTTTTCAGCCGACCCAATATTCAATTCCTTCGTTCTTATTGTCTGAGTTCGGGAAAGCCCTATTTCCGCCACCCTCGCCCCAATACAAATTACTCCCAAGTCTAATTGATTTTCGAGGTCTATTATGTGTCAATATGCTATGTGCGTGCATATTCGAGCCCTCGTGAGATCATGTCAACTTCGCCCATCAAAATCATAGTATTTTAATGGTCGGTTATGATGATGATGATAAGTATTATTTTGCACATACGAGATATAAAAAAAGGAGGTGGAGCGAAGGTTTATCCATGGCTTTGTTGGGGGAGAGGGAAGCAACGATTTGACCGGAATAAGTTGTCTCATGATTAACATACCCCGTCTTGCCAGTACAAGCTATCATTATTCCCCCGTCTCCTATTCAATTGCGTTAATTTAAATGATGGGATCATATATTTGATTTGATTCCACGTTTGGCTAAAAAACGCACGCAGTCATGCACTTGTTGTTTCCACTAGGTTTTCAGATCTATTAAATTATTATTACCATATCAAAGCAGATTATTATTAAAAAATGAAATTTGGTGAGGGAAGACCCAGAAGGAGTCGTTGCAGATGAGGATGCTAAAGTCCTCTAAGCTTACTAAGAGCCCTTTTCATATCCATCTTAGGCATGTAAGCTTCGGCCTCAAATTAATTGTACCTTTTCTTATATGTTATAAATCAGAAACGAAACTTTAAAGAATTAGCAAGTGAAGCTCAAGGAAAATGTTTCCCATATACTAGGAAGAGAGAAACACTTGTCTGGACCCAAGTCCAATGGACCTAGTAAAAGAAAAAAAAAAAAAACACAGCCGCTGATCTTGTGAGACTAACGTGTTGGGACCCATATAAATTCCATAAAATTAAAGGTTGCAATTCGCCCAGCCTAATGACCATCACATCTTCGTTCCACTAGGAGATGAGACCTCCACATATAGATGCAGTGGTCTGCAGATGGGCTGCTAATAGGTCAATTGGCCACAATTCTAATTGCCGGATTTTCACCAGGAGTTTATCACTTCTAAAGCGGTCCACTCTGGCAAAATCAAAGACGCGGCCTGTAGAAGCCATAGACCGTATAGAAGGTCTGTACGAAAGTAAGCACAAGCAAAAGGCAAGCAGCAACCAAGGAAATGAATGACCAGGGATTGCTGAAGTAATTTTGCTTGAGAATGCTTGCCCAGTCAATGCATCTGTGCTTGAGTCTGGCTCCCTTCGAATGCCCGCAGTATACGTTCACCCTCTCCCCTAGTTTAGAGAGATGACTGTTGTTGATGTCAAAGACCACCTCTTGGCAAAGCCCCTTGAAGAGGTCCACAACCTCGGCGTTGCTCCCAAGCCAGTGCTGGATGATCTCGCACTTGTGGAGGCAACCAACGTCCTCGGCAGAATTGATCAAGTTGTACATGAAGATTACGTACGAGGTGATGTCGTTGCTGCAATCTTTGTGAGACTGCTCAAAGGCCATCAAGTTGAGGAAGAACGACCTCGTCCCATCGTGGATCAGAAGCTGGGGGATCCAGAGGGTTCCACCTTGGAACTTGATGTTCCATAACCCGTCCGTCTCACTCTTCGTGAACCTGATCCCGGCTTCCCGGAGCTCTGTCACGGAGGGAATGAGCTGCTGCGGTGTCTTCGACCGCCAATTCTGCTCCCTTGGCTCTGGCTTCGGGCCTGAGCCCAGGAGGCTCAGCCGGAACACTTCGAGGCAATGGAGCCTATCATGGTGGGATAATCGGGGGAACTCGGGGGCTGTTGCTGCCAAGTTTGGTCCGAGGGTCGCCAGTAGGCTTCAGAGGGCTGAAGAACTCTAGCGCAAGATTGGCCACGCGCCCCTTCATGTCAGGCTTGCTGAGTTGGAGCAGCCGTTCGAGTATGAAGAGCGGGATCTGATTCTCGAGCATGATCATGTCCCGCTGGATCGTGTGCAATGATTCCCGCATCGAGAAGACTGGGTCATTGTGAGGGTAGCCAAGTTCAGTGAACCCCTCGGTGAATCCCAGGAACAGCTCAATTACAAAGCACCCGTCGATAACCATCAACTCCACAAACTTCTCACTGGTCATGCCTATTGGCCCTTCATAGCAGGCGCGAGCGGTCTCTTCGATCTTCTTCAGAGAGTCTAGATAGGGGCCTATGTCGTGCTTGTTGCGTGCGAGCATGCATTGGAGGCAGCGCCACTTGTGGATATTCATCTGACTGAGGTGCTGATTATTGCGGTGGTATGGCCCGAGGGAGACGATCTCGGGGTCATAGGCTCTCTCTGCCATTTCTTAGATACTGCGGGATCTTGTAAATGGAGAGCTTTGCCCAAGAGCATGTCTCGTTGTCCTGTCGAGCTCGCTCCAGATTCTCTTTGATGGAGACGACCCATTCGGACTCGGGCGTCCTCGACTCATCTTCGGATCCGACTTGGCCCCCGTTGTTCTCAACCCCAGTCTGGAGAGCCTCGGATGGTTCTTGTAGTAGCTCGGGAACCTGGTCATCCTGAGGCTGTTGTTGTCGGTGGTGCTGATTTTTAACTTCCGGGGATGCATTGGAGGTTGGTTTCTTTCGGAGTGATTTCACAGACCTTTTTACCCTGCGAGGAATTGAAGACAAGATATTATAGACACGAACCATTTCTGGCGAAGAATTGGTCTAATCTTCTCTGCCTTCCTCCTTTCTTGGGTATTGATCTTTGAATTGATGCTATCTAAGCCAAAAAAAGAAGGGAGTGCTTTTTATATATAGGGATATTGGAACAAGGGAGGGATTTTTCCAACATCGAGATTCCAATGAGCTTTGTAAGATTCTAGCCCATATGATGTCACGTCGATTTCGTCATCATATTGATAATGTGAGACTGATAAACAACGTGCCCCTACCTCACATGTACTCCAAGATACAATTATGGGACTGGCTTTTCTTCTGCCCAAAAGGAATCAGACACCTCATGCCCCACTGGAAACACATTTACATATAGTACGCATGCAGGAATTGGTGACAATGCCTCACTTCCCTCGAGAACAGCGTTTAAGGACACCGCTATGCCCATCTAACCTCCCTTAGATGCTGCTTAGGGAGTTTTGATTACTTCATTTTTCTCCTTGACCAAGAATTGGGTATTTTCCCATCTCAAATATATACACAGAACGAGATGAATTGAACAGAAGATGAAAGCATGTGATGTGATTGATGGGACATGATATGTGTTATACAGGAAAAATGCGAGGTCATTCTTCAATGACTTGAATGTTTGGCCTCATGTGACATGCGAGGACTTGAACATGTATAAAAAAATCAAGAATTAGATTGAATATGTATATAAATTTTATGGATCATATTAAGTAAATTTAAAGTTTAGGAATAACATTATATACTTGGTTAAAATTTAGGGATTACATTGCATATTAGACTAAAATTTAATTAAGAAAAAGTAGATGCGTTGGACTTTGAACTAGGGAGTAATGTGATGCATGAGCATGCGGGGCCACTTTCTGTAAAGAGCGTGGTCCTGCGCGGTTGCAATTACCATCACAAACATAAGCTATTCGGACACAGAAACAGTGAAGCAACAGAGTACGAAACCTCCCTTGTCAACGTCTGGCCAAACCAAAGCAAGAAGATAAATCAGGTTCGACTTTTGGATGATGTTACACACGCGTAATCCATCTAATTGTCAATTACATTTCCTATGTTTCTAAATTTCCTTCTTCCTACGCCGAGAATGCGCATGTTAGGGAAGTAAAAATGATGCCCATGAATTATCATTTTTCCATTTATCATTGAGATAAGATGCTAGCTTAAGATTAGATGGAAATAACGATGCAGAAAATAGAGAAACGAGAAGATAGAAGAATTGTATATTTTGATTTCTGAATTATGTGTCTATTACAATCAATGATGACTTATATACACACGCACGCTTAGAAAGAATCTCTAAGTAATAATTATTGACTGTAGCGAGAGCATTGTGACTTTCGCCCAGATTAATAAAGGCTTTGCAACCCTCTCTAGTCACCTGTGGTTGCGAGGATTGGCTCTCAGTCAAAAAATATATAAAAAAGCCATAAAAATTCAAAAAATCATTAAAATATTATTAAAAATGTCAATGTTAGCTTTGATTGTGTCATGTAGGATATTTGATGTCCACATTAGTGATTTCCGACCAAAATGGGTCGTATGAATTGAATTGTCAAAAAGTGAAAAATTTTAGAATGAAATTGGCTCAAGTGTATATTTTTGGTAATTTTTCTCATAGAAGCAGCTAAGATTCAACTAAAGTTAGAGTGTGGAAATTAGTACGAAAGAAAAATAAATAAAGGCCGACACATCTTTTTTTTTTTTTTTGATAAGTCTTTTTTTATAGCCCTGTTTATCACCACTTAAAGATTGCTTCAGCTGTTTTGCTTAATTTCATGGGAAAACCTCAGATTTGTTGTGTAATTTAAATATTTAGCAGAAGATGAAAAAGGTTGAAAGATTCATGAGTGCAAAGTTGTGGTCTGACACATAAAATAAATGAGAAATTATGTAAAACCCTCCGAACTTTCAAGGTAGTATAAATTTGCCCCTAAACTTTTTAACTATTACGCAATCCTCCCTTTACCTTTCAATTTTTATGGTCATTAACTATCCATTATTTTTTCTAGTTAAACTGAGCAATGCACATGACTTTTAAGAGGTGAAAGAATGTTTTCATTTCACTTTTTTTTAGGAAATTTCTCTTTTACCCTTAATTATTGTGGAAAAAGGTAGAGAATCCGAGAAAAATAAATGAACTAAAATGCTAATACTAGAAAGAAGAAATTAGCCCAAAGTCAGTCCATAGAAGTCAAAGTCCATTAAGTTTTTACTTTTGGCGTTTTTTACTGATCAAAATTTGAGGTGCAAGAAATTTTTTATATAAGTGAATACGTGCATTGGTTTTTTAGTTAAATGGATATGCTGAATTGAATACTTTTATCTAAATTGAGTGAAATTTAAAGGAAAAAATATGTACAAATTATGAAGAAGCCACTCTTCAAGCAAGCACTGCCCCTTCAACTTTTCAAACTTTTTCAATTTCATTGTTTATTTGTTTTAATTTAATTCGAAAAAATAGGAAATAACAGGTGCATAAGTTATAGATAATTATAGACAGCAATATATATTTTTTGTACTTTTTATTTTTAATTAATTTTACGTTAATATGTTGATTTTTCTTATTTTGCGAATTCTTTTTATTCATAATCAAGTTGCTTGAATGAAAGCAACAAACTCAAGAGCTTATCTCTTCTCTCAAAATTTGTTTTAAAATAAATTTAGGATAACCGCTTTTTTCTAATAAATGGAATGGTTCAGGTAATTAAATAATTGCATAGTTACATCATTTTAAGTTTCACTAAATCACATCATCATATTATATGACGTACTTTTTAGTAAGAACTTATTTAGTACGCCCCCTTACAAATAAGAACTGTAGATGAACCAATTTCATACGCCGATAGTATGCAAAGTTTTCAAAATTAAAACCATCCACAATTATCACTTGTGTCCTACCTTATTGATATAGCAAATACTGAAAATAGGCACATTTGATACTAGTCAAATTGTACTATAGAACAGAAACTAGGCAAGCAAAAGCTACAATTCAATTCTTCATGATATTATTGTGACTCTATTGACAAGGACAAACGAGTTTAGAGATAATGCCGAGTTGGAGACCAATGATCCTTAATCGACATGGATTCTTCTGAGCCCTTACCTCACGCGACATGGGAAGTTTAATTGATTTATTTATCTACGAGAATTCTATCCTACTTTGGAGTTGCCATTGGCCTATTGAGGCCAATTGGGAATCAAATGAGGTATGGAAATACATTTTTACTTTTTATGCAACTAGAAATTTAGGATCAATAACTTGAATATACTAATTGTCTATTCGGAGTAAAAATTTTAGACAGTTTATCAAAAACCTTAAATATTTAGAATTTATTCTCCGGAGTAGAATAAAAAAAAATCATTTCTGATCAGAACTTGTTCTCAAGAGTAGAATCGTTACCAAACTCATCCTAAGTATCCACACAATCTCTTATATAATTATGAATCCTAAATTTCTTGTTTGCTAAGTGCCTATGAAATGTTTTTAGCGTTTATGATAATTTTAAAATGAAACCTAACCATTTAACTAAAACAAACAAATCATGACATAAGATCAACATAAAAGAATCACAATCAATTCATAAAAACAATATTAAAAGAACAGGTAAAAGATAAAGTGCAAAAAATAAACTTGATACGAGTACAATTTCGTCAGCCCATGCGGACCATTGATACTTCAAAACAGGGGTATAAAAAGGTCACGTGAACTTAAAAAGGGTCCGCATAAAAAGGTCACGTGAACCCAAAAAATCAAAGTATCAAGTGAACTTGATACACGTGTATTACAATTCTCGGGAGTTTGGGTTCTGCATGAGGGATGAACTTAATTACACGTGTAATTAAAATTGAAGCACAATTTTTTGGTGACAAATTCTGGGGTTGACAACAATTCGGAGATTGACAAAAAAAAAACCTTGATTAACATCACTAGTCCGCGTAAGCTTTCAACGGTCACAAAGTCACGCAGTCTCTACTTGCCCTATTGTTTCCTAATTTGAAACTCCCGTATCTGACTAATGATCCGAAGACGAGGAATTCTTATCTTCTTCAAGTATAGCCTGTTGCCCGTTGAAATCCCCCTGTCCTTCCCGCTCCCTCTGTGTCGCTCCCCTCTCTCGCTCTCTCTCTCCGTGAAAACCCACGAACATCATCTCCTCGTCTTTCAATCTCTTCTTCATCCCTCGGCGATAGTGGAGGAATCAGTGGCGATGGTCTGTCTTCAGTTTACAGACTGTCTTTTGATGGGAAAGAAAGAGATGGAACTCAATCTCTCCCCTCTCCATCTGTTGGCGGACATAGCTACATGGGTCTCGCATGGAAATCTCGGTCTCGCCCCTTCCACATCTGAACCTGATGATGAGAAGAAGTCTATTGTCGCGACCACCACTTTCGGGCCGACCGTTGTTGGATGGATTGTTAGGAAGAAGAGGTCGCCAAGAGCCCGAGGGCCGACATTCCGAGCCCAGAAACTAAACTCTGACCCGGTTGTCCAAAACAACGTGCAAGAAACTTGGAGAGGCCCTCAGAACTGCAAGAAGCGGTCACGGGCATTCGATTCCACCGAAACCCACGATTCGGATAGGGTTTTCAAGAAACCCAAGCAAACTCAGAAGAAAAATGTCGTGGATCTGATGGGACCAAGGGAATTGCCGACAATCTTCATGGACAAAGTAATAGAGATGGGTGGTCGGGATGTGCGGCTTGTGGTGCAGAAAAAACTTTCTGCTACCGATATGAACCCAAGTCAGAGTAGACTGTCCATACCCAAGTCGCAAATACTGCAAGGTTTTTTGAGCGACCAGGAGATCAGAACTCTAGATAGCAAAGACGGCATTAGGGTTTTTCTCATCGATCCCTGTCTCGAACTGCATCAGGGGTTGCAACTAAAAAAGTGGTGTTACGGGAGCAAAACGTTTTCTTATGTGCTTACCGAGCGGTGGAACGCGGTCGCACATCCTCACAAGCCGAACGGACTGGAAAAGGATGCTGTGGTCCAGCTTTGGTCATTTAGACAGGATGGTAACCTGCGCTTTTGCCTCACGAAGGTTTAAAGCACCAGTCATAGTCAATGGAAAGTTCGGGTCCGCATGAATGATTGTTTCGAAGCAATATTCTCTGAGTTAGGTAATTCGGCAGTGCAGTCTAGGCAATTTCATATTTTGTCATAATTAGGAATAGCCGTTGGAGTTTCTATGAAGTTAGGAAATACATCAAGTTGTAGTAGTCTAGTTTGATGGATCAACTGAGGTTGTCCATGATTTTTGAGGTCTTTTGTTGTTGTTATTTTTTGTTAGATTCTGCATTTGACATATTCAAATGACAAGTGTATATAGTGATTCAGAATCAATGATCAATGAAAAGTTGAAATGAAGTTCTACTCAGTCAAGTCCATAAATGTTCTTTAAATATATGAAGTCAACTTCCATATTCCTCGTTTACCAAAAGTGAAATGATAAGTTACTTTACGCCATCAGGTTAATTGCAAGAGAATATGTTTTACCTTGCTTGAGACCAAGAGATATAAAAGAAAAGGATTGATTGATTCTGACCATTTGGGTAGGTATAAAAGAAGTATTATGTTCACAAAGGAGCTTAGAGAACTGCTCGGTGATGATCACAAACCTAGAAATGTGGCAAAAGATGGGTACACAGGCCCGGTGATGAATACTTTTCCAATTCCGGGTATCTGAGCTTGCTCTTTGTTCAGGAACCTTGGTACCGGGACATATTGTCACTGCTCCATAGTGACTCTGCTTCTTTCTAGAGTAGTGACACTGTGGCTAGAGGTTCTCCTTCAATCGATGCAGCATCATCGGCATGCTCCCAGAATCTGGCCAAATTAAAAGTTAACAGAAATGGATGCAGCAAAAAATAACAAGAACCAGCAAAAAATTATCTATGTAAAAACTGGTGCAATACAATTAATCACTCTGTATAAGCTTCTGCAGAGTAAAAGTAAACTAGAGTAATTCAAAAAGGCCAGAAGCTGCATATGAAATAT